>NW_023608735.1:0-33447 GCF_013339725.1 Rhipicephalus microplus | reverse complement strand
GAGTATACACAATGACGACAGTAATGGCCAACCACGGACTCTCCGGGCGAGCGGCGTTCTTTTTGGGTAGACCCACTAGAAAGCACTTGAGAGTTCGACCCATTTCAGTGTTCGGCGGCTTCTCTACAATTACTCCGGCGTCGAAGAGGGAGCCGCCTGGCGACCTAACAGCTTGCCACTACGAGCGGGTCATAGTAAGCCTTCAGGCGCTCCACGTTGACTATGTCGCGCCCGCGGCGGCGCATGTTCGAAGGTTGTTCAATTGGCTCGATAAGATAGTTGACCGGAGATGTGCGCTCGATCACACGGTAGGGACCTTCATATTTCGGGAGTAGTTTGGAAGAAAGGCCAGCTACAGAGGTCGGGATTAAGAGCCATACAAGGAAACCAGGAAGGAACGTGGGCTCAGAAGTGGCGGAGCCATCACGAATACTCTTCTGTCGCTCTTGCTCATGCGTCGTAAAAGTCTTGGCAAGCTCGCAACACTCTTCAGCGAGCCTGGCGGTCTCGGAAATAGGTGTACACTCAGATGGATCCGGCGTGTACGGGAGTATCATGTCGATGGTGTGTGACGGGTGCCTTCCGTACAGCAAGAAGAACGGTGAAAAACCGGTCGTGCTCTGAGGGGCGGTGTTGTAGGCGTAGGTGACGAAGGGCAGTATAGTATCCCAATTCGTGTGGTTGGTGGCGACGTACATCGACAGCATGTCCCCAAGGGTGCGATTAAATCGTTCGGTCAGACCATTCGTCTGCGGGTGGTAAGCAGTAGTTTTGCGGTGGACAGAACGGCACTCAGTGAGAATGGCGTCGACGACTTCTGACAAGAAGATACGGCCTCGATCGCTGAGAAGCTCCTGGGGTGGACCGTGGCGCAGTATGAATCGATGCAGTTGGAAGGACGCAACATCACGCGCAGTAGCCACAGGGAGAGCGGCGGTTTCGGCGTATCGCGTTAAATGATCTACGGCGACGATGAACCAGCAATTGCCAGTGGACGTCAGAGGGAGTGGTCCATACAAATCGATACCTATGCGCCCAAACGGACGGTCAGGGCAAGGTAACGGTTGCAGACCGACTGGTGACATGTGTGCGGACGGTTTGCGGCGTTGGCAAGCGAGACAGGAGCGAACGAACTGCTGGACGTAGCGGTACATCCCGCGCCAGAAGTAGCGTTGTCTAATGCGATGGTAGGTTTTGAATACCCCAGAGTTGCGCGCATTGTGGATCAGAATGGAAGGATTCACTTATCTCCGACCGCAGACTGCGGGGTATCATGAGTAGCCACTGCCGGCCACCGGCGTCGTAATTGCGTCAGTGTAGGAGGCCGTCATGAATGGCGAAATGGTGAGCTCGACGACGCAGGGCACGCATGGATGGTGTTGCGGACGGATCAGAGAGCAAGTCGATCAGTTGGGCGATCCAATTATCCTTTCGCTGTTCGGTAGCGATGATGTCAACATCAATGGCAAAAACAGCAACTGAGGATACTGAGCAGAGCACATCAACTTCAGGCAGAGGGGAGCGCGAGAGGGCGTCGATGTCAGCATGCTGGCGTCCATTGCGGTAGAGCACGCGGATGTCGTAGTCTTGTAAGCGAAGAGCCCAACGGGCGAGGTGGCCTGAAGGATCCTTCAATGATGACAGCCAGCATAGTGCATGATGGTTGGTGACGACATCGAATAGGCGACCATACAAATAAGGTCCAAACTTTGTAAGGGCCCAGACGATCGCCAGGCACTCTTTTTCCGTGACGGTGTAGTTTGTCTCGGCTCTCGTGAGCGTACGGCTTGCATATGCCACGACATAATCAGGTAACTCGGGTTTGCGCTGTGCCAGGACAGCACCGAGGCCTACACCACTGGCGTCCGTGTGCACCTCCGTTGGGGCCGTAGGGTCGTAGTGGCGGAGAATGGGAGGGGACGTCAACAAATGGCGGAGCTTCAAGAACGCGTCGTCGCACTCTGACGACCACGAATTGAGGGGCCCGTTACTTCTAAGGAGCTTCGTCAGCGATGATATAATCGTGGCAAAGTTTCGTATGAAGCGTTGGAAGTATGAGCACAGGCCCACGAAACTACGAAGTTCTTTGACGGACGCAGGTTTTGGGAATTCGGCCACGGCCCGAAGCTTGGCTGGGTCAGGAAGAATGCCATCCTTGGACACGACCTATGTAGGATGGTTAGTTGGCATGCTGCAAAGCGGCACTTCAGATTTAGTTGCAAGCCGGCATTGCTCACACGTGCGAAAACTTCTTTTAGACGGTGGGGATGTGTGGAGAAACGAGAAATATGGAGCGAAGACAACAACGTCATCGAGGTAACACAAGCACGTGTGCCATTTCAAGTTGCGCAGAACGGTGTCCATCATGCGCTCAAATGTTGCAGGTGCATTACACAGACCAAACGGCATGACGTTGAATTCGTACGAGCCGTCGGGTGTAATGAAGGCAGTTTTCGGTCGAGCGTCATCAGCCAGGGGTACTTACTTGCCAGTACCCCGAGTGGAGATCGAGAGAAGAAAAAAATTGGGCTCCGTGAAGGCTGTCAATTGCGTCGTCGATGCGCGGCAGTGGGTAGACATCCTTGCAAGTGATCTTATTGAGCCGTCTGTAGTCCACACAGAACCGTTCAGAATCATCTTTCTTCGCGACAAGAAGAACAGGAGACGCCCATGGACTGTCCGAGTGCCGAATGACGTTTCGTCGGAGCATATCGTCAACCTGCTCGTTAATTTCCCGGCATTCAGCAGGCGACACGCGGTATGGATGTTGCCGTAATGGTGGATGGGCACCAGTGTCGATACGATGCGTAACAGTGGACGCGCGACCGAGAGAACTTTGCCCGACATCGAAAGAAGAACGGTATTCTTGCAACAGGTCTAGAAGCTGGGAACGCTGTACTGACGTAAGGTTGTCATCAATGTATGGGCCAAATACATCAGGAGATGATGGGTCAGAAGTGAAAATAGCACTGATGGTACGGGAATCGGGACAACGCGAGTCTTCGAGTACGTCCAGGACTTGTGCGTCGTCGACTGGTTCCACTCTGCCGAGACATTCCCCTCGAACCAAGGTAACAGTGTAGGGAATGGGTTGGTCATGAAAATAGCGGCGTTGCCCTGGGTGATTTGCACGGTCGCGAAAGGTACTAGCAACCCTTTCCTTCTGGAAGCACGGTCGGATGGTGAAACGAGTGCAATTGTGTCGGAGAGTCCAGCGCAGTAGACCGATACACCCATCGTCGAGCTTGGAGGCACTATAGTATCCTCTTTCACGAGAATCTTGCTCCGTGTCGAGAGACAGTCTTCTGGCGTCAAATGCAAGAAGGGCGAGAGTTCAATTTCGGCGGGGGCACAATGAATGACGGCGTCGTTGCAGGAGAGAAAATCCCATCCCAGGATGACGTCATGAGAGCATGCAGGAATGATGAATTGGGCGACATACAGAACGTCCTGAACGACAACGCGAGCTGTGCAGCCTGCTGTAGGATGAATACGATGTGAGCTAGCGGTACGAAGGGACAACCCAGAAATCGGCGTCGTCACTTTTCGAAGCAAGCGGCAAAGGTTTTCGTTTATAACTGATATGGCAGCTCCTGTGTCAATAAGAGCAGATGCATGAATACCGTCCACAAGCACGTCAATGACATTAGGTGGGCGGCTCTGAGGGCTTTCACAATGCGATAGCATCACAGTTCTTGCCTCTGGGACTGCGACGACTAGTTTTCCCGCTCATGAGCAGCCGAACTTGGCCGCATGGGCGACAGAGACCGACGTCGGGGAGACGGCGACCTTCGAGAAGACGGACCTGGGCGAGACGACAGTGGCACAGACGGCAGTTCGTCGTTATACGAACGACTAAGGTGGCCAGCAACAGGAGAAGAAATGGTAGCCGGCTGTAGTCGAGAGCAATAACTGGCTACGTGACCGGCGTAACCGCAAGCAAAGCAGATGGGCCAGTTGTCGGGTGTGCGCCATCGGTTTGCTGGGGTGGGTCTCGCCCGGAACAGTGGCTAAAAAAGCTGCACGGTGGGCTGAAAACGAGGCTGAGGGGTTGCGCTAACATACGCAGGCGGCATACCCGCTGCAAAGGATGGAGATCGTGCGGCAGCTTCGGCGTAAGTCAGTGGTGCAGGCGCTTGAACGACTGGAGGCGGCCTGGTGACTACTTGGGCGTAACTTGGGGGCACAGGGGCCGGAAGTTGTGGGTGGTACGCAGGCATGACCTCCGCTATTTCCTGCTCAATCGCTCGGCGGATAAGTGGAAGAATGGTAGTTGCCGATTGTTGAACAGCCGGTGGGTGGGCAAAGGGAAGGAGAGAGAACTGGCGCGCGATTTCCTCACGTATGAAGGACTTGAGGTCTGCCAGCAGCGCCACCTGATCACATCTCGCCTCCAAGCCAGCAAGCCCTGCATCTCGTGGTGCAACGGGTCATCGAACGCTGCCGGCGGAGCTCCTCGTAGCTCTGGCACAGCGTGATGACCTCAGCTACTGTGCCTGGGTTTTTGGCAAGCAGCATCGTGAAGGCATCATCGTCAATGCCCTTCATGACGTTCCGGATCTTGTCTGATTCGAACATGCTGTCGTTGCATTTCTTGGACAGGTCCGGGACATCTTCAATGTAATTGGTGAATGATTCACCGGCCTGCTGAGTGCGTTCGCGTAAACGCTGCTCGGCTTGGAGCTTATGAACGGCAGGGCGGCCAAAAACGTTGGTGATAGCGGTCTTTAAATCGGACCAGGTTGCGAAATCGGACGCGTGGTTGGTGTACCACAAACTTGCAACGCCCGCAAGGCAGAACACCAAGTTTGTCAACTTGCCGTCCTCGTCCCATTTGTTGGGGACGCTCACGCGCTCGTAAATGGCGAGCCAGTCCTCCACGTCAGTGCCATCGGCGCCCGTGAAGATGGGTGGATCTCGGATCCTGGGGACACCGGGACAAGGGGGTGGCATGGGAGGAGGCGTTTGCTGAGAGGCGTCGTGGGACATGGTAGATTGCAGGGTACGTGAGCGTAGTTCCAAGGGCATCGAAGGGGATCGTTGCACTCTCCACCAATTTGTTATGGCGTTTATTAGCCGGCACACAGCGAGTATACACAATGGCAACAGTAACGGCCAAGCACGGACTCTCCGCGCGAGCGGCGTTCTTTTTGGGTAGACCCACTAGAAACCACTTGAGAGTTCGACCCATTTCAGTGTTCGGCGGCTTCTCTCTAACATATATATCCAGGAAAGAAGTGTATACTTAAGGGCTCGTTTTTTCTGTGTTTTACACAATAATTATGAGATCTAACAGACAATAATGCCAAGGAAAGTATAGGGGAAGATATTAGACCGAATTTTAATGTGAATATGAAGAAAGAAAAGTGGGTGAAAAGATAACTTGCCGTGGGAATTCGCTAATGATACCACGGGACCCTCTGCTAGATGTAAAACGCCCGCTGCACATGTTCGGTCAGACCGAGATCACGTGACATGTCGGCTCAGGAAATAGCGTTTTAGCGGATGCCCCATGACGTCAAGACTTTGCCGCTAGATTTCGAATGCATGCATGTACACCTGATTGCTCAAAGTAAGATCGTGTCACCGAGCTGGCTCAGCCAATGGTTTTTTGCAGACGCTGACAATTCACGACTACTACTAATACTGCTGCTACTACTACTCGTACTACAACTCAAGCTAGCTTGTGCTGGGCTGAAATTCACTGTAGAATGCTTCCCACTATATAAGTTCATGCACAGCACTGTCACAGTAATTGTCACCCATTTCAAATCAACTCATTGTGGTAATTTGCTGTAGTGCTTTTTTTTTTGTGGTTAAGGATGCTGAGCGCTGTAATAAATGGGTCAGAACTGTATCTTTAAGCAACCTTTATATCCCAGCATCCTCATCTGTAGACTAAACATGTTAGTGAGGTGTCATTAATCTAGCTCATGCATTGCCATAAAAGTTTATTTAAAATGTATGCATTGCTTTAAAATTTTATAAAAACATCACCATATTTAAACTACTGTGAGCAAACAGAGCTAAGTGTGCCCCGAACTTTGTCTTCTCCTCAGTTTCCCAGTCAAAATGAATGCTTGCATTCTTTTTATAGGTTTACCTAAGATGTCTTAGCTATTACTACTTGCATAATACAGTTTTCTCATCGATGCGTGCGTGTGCCTGATGAAGAGGACAAAGGGCTCTCTCCACTTGGTCGCTGGTTAACCGGTCACGCCGCTACTGCTAATTGTAATATATTTTGTCTACAGCCTTGTCAATCCAGCGTCTTTTCTCCCACGTAACAATATTTCAATTATTTGGCCATATTTGATGTGAGAAAGGGTTTATGTTGTTTTCATATACCAACTTTCTTTGCACTGTGAGTGACCAAAGTTTTTCAAGTTGAGTTGTCACTGTGGCATCCATGTTTGTAGATGCCAGACATACCGTGTTATTGGGAAAAGTTTAACAGAACAGTGCATAGTAGTACATCCCACTTTGCCGCCATTCAGCTGTGTACCAAAAATTATCAATAACAGGGCTTGTGCCTTTTTAAGGTCGTGTTTAGAGCCATTCAGCTGTGTACCAAGAATTATCAATAAGAGGGCTTGTGCCTTTTAAAGGTCGTGTTCAGAATTTCATAGCTTTTTGAAATGTGGACTAGACATATACATTGTTTTCAAATTGCCTAGTAAAAGCAAACGTTTGGATTGGAAAACTCTGATGATGAATGTTTGCAGTCTGGTAATCAGTAAGCAAAGGCCTCTTGAACAATGCTGCTGATTATGATGATGAAAATTTTCAAGCAGTCATCAGCAAGCAAAGGCCTTTTGAACGACGATGATGATGATGAACATGTTCAAGTAGTCATCAGCAGGAAATTACCTCATGAAACATGCTGATGATAATGAACATGTTCAAGCAGAGTCATCAGCTAGCAAAGGCCTCTTGAACAATGATGATGATGATGAACACATTCAAGCATTCATCAGCAGGAAAAGGCCTCATAAAATATGCTGATGAGGATGATGAACTTGTTCAAGCAGAGTCATCAGCAAGCTAAGGCTTTTTGAGTGATGGTGGTGCCGATGATGATGAAAGTGTTCAATTTTAACATAAATATAAATGTGTTGTTAATTATGATCAACTGCAGATGCATTAAAGCAGGGCCATTTCAAAGCAAGTGCATCTTAAATGGAGATGATGGTGACTCAGATGAAACTGTTGAACATGAAGATAATTTTGGTAATGACAATGAATAATGATGAATGTGTTGATGTTGAAGCAGAGCCATTGGCAAGCAGAGGGCCCATGAATTGTTATTATGATGATGATGGTACTGATTATGAACATGTTGAATTAACAGTGGTGTTCATTATGATTATAAAATACTGGCATGACTGGATTGGCCATGGGAAACAAAGGGCTAAAGCACTTTGATTAGCCAGTTGGTACTTAGTGTTCAGTGAGAGAAGTGCTGTGAACAAGGGAAACAACTGTCCTTGTGAAAAGAGAAGATTTGCATTCTCTGCTTGTCTCGTTAATACATTTTTTGTGTTATTTTCCGTTAATTTTTCTATTCTGTTGAAGCTTTAACTTGGAATTAACTCTGCCTGAAGGTGTAGTGCTAATCATTCGGCATTCACTACAACATACCATAATAATCCAACAAGAAAAGTTTGTTATATTGAAAGGTTCTATTCACCATTAAGGCCACAGGCTGTTCCGAAATATTGGTGCTTTGCACATAGTGCTGTCTACAATCTGATTGTTGGAATATAAAAAGGATACTGAACAAGAATTTTGCCACCAAGATTTTCAACCAAATTGAAAGATTGGGTCCTGGAATCGATAGAGACAACTTTCATTCAAGGCAGAAAGTACACGAAAACAATGAATTTAGTGCGTTTTGCACAGACTGCACCCTGTCAAATAGAGGAGATGGCGTTTGGTGATGTCGCGGACCCCTGAAATGGGCAAGCCAAGAATGCCAGCTGTCACCTGCGTCTCTCGACTTGCTTGTCTCTTCCTACGTTTCCCAGAACTGGTATGAACGGCACCGCTAGCGAACAATGCTCCCAGCCTGGGTAAAGCATCAGTGCTTTTGTGGAAGGGGCAGAGAGGGAGAAAAGGAGAGGTGGAGAAAAAGAGCAACACGTGCATTCTGCATGCGCATCGGCGATTGTGACATCACAGCTTGTGCTTGCGGGCAACTGCCACTTGCTGATAATTTATCAAAAGTACAGCCAATTGTTCTTGGAACAGTGGCATCTTCGGAATATAATTTCTGAGCTTTGTCAGTTTTCCCAGTTTTGTTCACTATTCGTTTGAGATTAGTGCAAAAGCAAAAAGAGAAGAATTAATAAAGGCAAAGAAGAAAAATGAATTTACAGTAATGGTGCAGACATGCGGCTTAGTATTATCTGCCCAAATTTCATCTGCTTGCTGCCCATAAGTAACAGATTTATAAGGCTTTTTGTGTATTGACAAGGTTATCTGGTTGTTAAAGGGACACTGAAGGCAAATATTGAGTCGACGTTGATTGTTGAAATAGCGGTCTAGAAACCTTGTAGTGCTATTTTTGTGCAAAATATTTTGAAATAAAATCACGTTTTAATGGTCCGCATTGCGTTAGCTCACCTTCATATCACCCGCGTGAAAGTGAGCTCCTAGACTTCACTGTTTCCATGCCCAATGTTGCCCCCCTTTACTCTACGGCCGCCAACACCAGTAGCAGCAGAGCAAAAGCAGCGGGAGCCAAAGTAGCAATAATAGCTATTGAACAATTTTCTGCAATATAGGAAGCTATTGTTCTACTTGCTTGGTTCTACTGAGCCCCATTGGGTGGCACAGTCTATCTAGCCTAACCAGCCGAAAACTGAACTTTTGACCACTTGTGGCATTTGCCTTAGTAACGCAGAAATGGACAAGCAGCATTTTGTATTACATCTTTTGATGCACAGAAAGTTCTTATTTTATTGCAGCTAATTTGATTACTTGTGATTAATTGTAGTTGGAACTCTCACACCATCGGGATCATTTCGCAAATGTCCCACGCATCGCCCACAGTTCTTTATTTTTTAAATTTTTTGTCTTCCACTTTTTTTTTGTTTGGATGGATGTGCCTTCATGATTTTTTTTTTTGTTTAGCAGGGATAGTCATTCTGTTTTTTAGGCAAGAAAAACTGTACTGTGTGCTAATTTTGTAAACTGGAAATTATCGTGGAGCAATGAAATCTGGCTTAGCTGGCAAAACCGAAGCTGATGCGACAAGCAGTGGATCTACCATTCACTTCGAAAATGCCCACAATAATGACACTGTTTCCCTCGCCGTTATCAAGTCAATCTAGATACTTCATTTTGGGGTAAGGGTTTCCTGCCGCATGTTCGCTTATCAACGCTCGGTTGTCCTCCTCCATAATGTGAGGGAAACGAACGTTACTAGAATAAACTCAGTTTCGAAGCTTCATATCTCCACCAGCGAAGGAGGATGGGCCAAACGGCGATCACGAGAACTAGCGGCGCTGCAGTCTGATCTTGCGTTACTTTTGGCGCATTGTCTGCTCTGGCCGCGTGCCGCGGCAGTTTGCTGCGCTGTTCCTCGTGCCGGCTTTTTTATTGTACTGTTATCGAACTTAACCATTCATCATGCGCTTCCAGTCGACATTTTCGCGTCACATTTGTGGACTAGACAGGGTCTCCTGTATAGATCTGACCGGATGTGTTGCTCATTGCAAGTTGGCTAAATATCGATGTCCTGCCTATATTTGCACTGTCTACATTCAGTTTAACCTCCAAGTAGGGTAAATTACGTGAATGAGCATTTTCAGCGTAAAAATTTTATGACTGCTGGAATTTTAACCAGTGTCATCTTGCCTAGACGAAAAACGGCTTAAAACATCTGTAAAAGCCTCAAAGAAGTTGACTTACTGAAATACAAAAATGCTCTATAGAAACAGTACTCATAATTTCTACTAGTTAAAAAAATAAAGCACTTTCTTCAAGGAACAGTTCCCGTGCTTCATACTGTTCCTCATACAAGTCTTTGTGGCAGCTACCAATCGAGAGCAAACTGCAAAATGTTACAGCAATTTCACCTCGTTTCTCGCATTTTCAACCTTTTCAGAAAGCTCCTGATTAGTTTTCTTGCAAAAAAAAAAAAAAAAAGAATATTCACGAACATTATTCTCACGTTTTTAGGATGAGTGGTATAACTCAAAAGATGCAGTGGTAGCCACTTTTCAAGCACAATTAAAGAAAGGGCGTCAACCAGGGGCGTTTTTGAGAAAAGCTTCTCGACAGTTTTCTCGGTTGCTTTTAATGTAGGAAACAGGCCGTGTAAGAGATCATCTAAGCAGCCTTCTTGAAAACATCTAATCTAAATGAGTGCACTTTCGTTTAGTTTGGGCGCGCATGCTCCAGGGGAACTTGTGCGAGATGCTCGAGGCCCTCTTTGCACGTTGTCACTTATTCAATTTTTTACAAAGATACCTGCAGATGCCGTACACTCATTGAGCGCTACTTCCTAGTGCATTTCGCTGCACCGAGAAGTCACACTGACGTGTGCCACCGTAACTTGCTCTAAGGTTCAGAAATGAGAACACTGCGATTGAGAAAAATATCTATCGCTTTTATAGGAAGGAACTGTAACGAAACCTTGTCACTGGCGAAACACCATCACTTACATACGCTTGTGTTGGTTAAAAATGGAAATATATATCAAAGCAAAAATATCCACTGCTTTTAAGGCAGTGAGATAGTTGGCAATTTATCGAATGTAAGTATTGACAGCGTTTCTCGTCCCGTGCCTTACATCCTGCTGTTCTATTTCAGGCGGCTCCTCCAAACTGGGCAATGAGCATTCGAGGGGCGCCATGCGTTTAGGGGGGGCGGGGGAATCGGCGCTTTGGCTATAAACATTTCGGCTTCAATATATGGGGTGGAATTGCTGGGAACAAACGCGGATGGGTACCGGGTGCGAGCTCCCACTTTCCACCTGAGATAAAAACTTCTTGTCCAGCAAGACATAATGGTAGTGCGTTACGATGCTGTTATTCTCACACTGAACGTCATAGATATTCCGTTTGGCAGTTAGATTTCTATCTTTGCGATGCAAAACTTGCTGCCATCTTCTTAATCGCGCCAAATTTCTTCGGAGGTCTGTCACGATCAACATTAATTGGTTTGTACCTCAATCAAGACTAAATAATGGCATGCAATTGATTCACTTTACTACGCCTGATTTAAAAGTTCTACTGTAGTACCATATGATCTTAAATTGTTTCGATTGTCTGGTCACTCTCCTGGTTTAGTTTTGTTGGAGGTTAAAACTACCTTTCATTGTGTGCTTTGATCATGCTCTCAAATTAAGTTGTAGGATAAACGACTGTCTCTTCACCTCTACTTATATTTATAATTTTTATGTGTTGTGTAATATTTGAACATGACAGCTTTAACGAGCTCGTTTCACATAAATATTGGTGTTTGGCGTCGTCGTCAGCTTCTCCGGTTGTGAGTAAAAAGACATCATCTTGTTGGTAACGAAAAAAAAATCGAGAAACCTGCCAATCTTTATTACGAGTAAGAATCTTTAACAAATCTTTATTACGAGTGAGAATCGATCTCGGGCTCTCTGCGTGGCAATCAGGTGTTATACCTGAGAAAACGCCAATGGTCGAAATTGACACGAAAAAAAAAATATGAATTTCATGTAGGCGAAGTTCTCATTATTATTGTGTCCAGCCTAAAAAGCGAGGCCTTATGTTTGTACTTTCCTTCTTTTGTTCATGTAGTAAAAAGAATTTCTTCAATCCACGCAATATTGAGTGGTAGAAGCGTAGAAACGCGTCAGGCGTCTAAACATGTGAAATGCACGACGAGTGGGTGTTAGAAAGGCCTGAACCATTACAGGGTGCTCCAACTGATGTTCGCGTGTTGCTTTACGCACACGTAAAGGCCCCTTTGCTGATTCACGAGAGGAACAATTATGGCGCAGTGGGAACTTCACAACTGTACTTGCAGTAGACATTACGATAATTTGAAACGGCCAGTGTTGCAAGCACAGTCGTTCGCTCCCTCACGGCACAGTTTAGGCCTACACCGAGACCGAAGCTAGGCTAGTAATTGAGAAGGTCACTCACAAAGGGCCCAGTTACACTATTGCGGTCTGCTCTTGGAGGCGAAGCTCAAGCATCCTCCGATTTTTGTAATTGTTGTGTTTGTAACTGTTGTGTAATTGTTGTCACACAATATACATAATAATCAACGATGTCACCTCTGCCATATCCACCAATTGCTACTGCATGTAATGGTAATAATAGAAGTATAATTTTTAATTGCACTATCATATAAAATTTCTCAGGCAATGTGCACGGCTGGACAGCAAATTTGCTTACGATCGTTCGTCTGCTAGCCCGTCACCGCTGGGCGAAAGAGATTGAAGGCTACATATATGAGGTTCTCAAACTACAAGGTAGTGGAAGCCTCAAATCAGGAGGGGGGACAAGGACCATTGCACAGTCCAACCATAATAGCAAAGACAACAACAAAAAAAAAAATCAGTAATAGTTTTCATTGAATATACTGCTTAAGATGGACATACGCAACACCTGGCGAGAACTAGCTGAGGCAAATAAAGCTGTAAAAAATTAACGCAACTGAAGCTCCTACCTATCTGCAGATTGTTACTCCAGTGGCTGAGTGGAAATTTAAAATCAGAACAGCTTGCTCGGAATTTTTCTGTAGTCATGGATGGAGGTGGTTGGCCACTGTGCTTCAGTCACGTCTTGAGCTGCATGCGACGATAGAGTTGCACAGCGTCTTTACCCAGAATACCGTTCTGGAAATAAATACTTATTTATCATCATCACCATCATCATAATAGTGCCATATTATTTAAACATTCTTGTAGCATCGTCCCCATAAAAAAGCAAATTGGTCGCTGACACTTTACTTTGCATAAAAAGACGAAATAAGTTTTGCTGTAAGAGTGATTTGCGGACTTCATGCAGGTCACGAGATGAGCTTTGCCATGTTCTTGTGCTGCCTGTTCAAAGTGGGAGCCTTGACTGAGGCAGACTCTGCTGCGGTCGTTTTATGTGTGTTCCAGAGGTATGTGTCTAGCCGGTATTCATCTGTCTACACTCGTGTGACCCACCTCAAAAAAGGCTCTTTCGTCAGGACTAGGTGTGCTCGTGCTTGTTTTGTTAATCTGTTTTATATGCCCAAGTTTTCATGGTATGATATAAGTGCACAACCAACTAGAATGGTAGGCCATGACACGAGTATCATGTCATGCATGTCATGTACAACACTCATGGATTAAAACGTGGCATCATAACAACTGGCACGAGCGATTTCTCTGAATCGCAATGTCTCATCGCATTGAAACTTTGTGCTAAACATAAAATTCTCTTACGTAAATGTTAGAGCTGAAATTTTATCATGTGAAATGAAACTGGAGGCGGTGGTAACAAAGTATGTGCCTTAGTTAGGTCTAAATTATGGCATTTCAATCTGTATATTTAATTGTTGCACTTCAAGCCATACAGCCCTATTACAAGGTGCTTCAATGATGCCATGATGCTCATTTTGTCAGTTCATGCTATATGCTGTAAAATTCTGAGATGTCTGTCGTAAATGCATAGGATAAATGTCGTGAATAGTGAGTATTGAAGTCATATCCTAACCTGAATTACCTCAATGTGCACAACGTACCATAAATGGAATATTCCATGCTATGTATTTATACTTGTACTATAGAAATAGTACAAGTATAACAGCCAAGTATACGGCCCGGTCAACCAACCCTGCTTGATCTGGCTGCTGTTGTGTATTGGTTCATAGTGTTGGCCAGCTAATATTGGCTAGCGCTGCCTAACTGTTGGATGCACCCACCTGTCCAGTATACACAGAGACTTTAATTCACCTTGTTATAATGGCGGTCTTAAAGCCAAACAATGCAGCATAAACAAATTCTTGCTTACTTCCTTGCATGACATTATCTTCCACAGTGTGTGGGATCTTCCAAATTTTGTTTTAGTCTCTCTACTTCAAATGCAGTTTCACTGGCTGGTTGGCTACTTGTTTGCAATGTTGCATCAAGTCCCACCCCTTTTTAGACTTGAGCCTAGGCTGGAACAGCTCAATCTTGGGCTAAGCAGAGTTGTATATTCCTATTTTCAAACCACACTCACCCAAGAGCTAATAATCTTTACAAAAAAATGAACTTAATATATTAGCTCTGCTTTGAACAGCGATGCAGTTGGCTGTGGTTTTACTTTAGTAAACATAGTTTACAAGGACTCAAAGGCATGTTTGACTTGATTTCACATAGGCTATGCACCATGTTTCATTAGAAAGTTAGGCTTCTTCCTCGCTTTGTAATTGTTCCCTCTGCTGCTGTAGCTTGGTGTTCTTCTGCACTTCGTTAGCTTTTTTATAACATGCTAATCTGGCCTTTCTTGCTCCAATGTTGCAGCTGGCAAATTTGCCTTGACATTTTGCAGCTTGCCATTCAGGTATATCTACTAAAGTAAAACCTCATTGATGCAAAATCACGAGACGTGTGAAAAATTTTCTAATTAAGCGAATTTTTAATTATCAAAACATACAAAAACCGGGATACAAAAACTTTGAATTACTGAAAGTAATTGGAGATGGTCTTTTGCTGTGCCTTCTAGTTTGCGGCTCCAAAACTTAGGTTATCTAGCAATACTCAGTCCTAATTTTGCCGCAGACCTGCGGAAGCGGCTAGCCCGGCTGCTGCCAGCGCAAGTAGTAAAGTGTAAGAAACGCCATTCTTTTCGTGCATAGCGTCACATTGTAAGCACAGCAGTGCGAACGCTTCAACACTTTTCCTCAAATATACTTCATCCAGAAGATCTTTTTCGCAATTCCTTCCACCAGCACATCTGCATTTGTAGGCCGTGCCCTTTCAAGCTAGTTAGTGCGATAGGACTTCAATGCGAATTTTTTCATTTTCACGTGCTTTTCATTAAATGTCATCTCATCTACTGGTCGAAGCAGCCACAATTCAGTTTTAATACGCGTAGCTCTCAGTAGCAGGCCCATCACTGATGGTCCTCGTATCGGAAGGCCCACTGTGAAGTAGCTACGCCATGTTACATGTCCACCCTTTGCCTTCCAGGGTCAATAGCTGACGGTTAAAAAATATTAAGCATCACAGTATCACATTCATTGCTTGGTTCTAGAGTGTGGGCAGCTGTGTCGCTCAAAAGGCGTAGTCGCTGGCACGTGATATCTTGAGGCCTCATGAGGCAGCTCGTGAACTTTTGCTATTATTGTCTACTTCGCATTTAGAAAACTGACAGCACGAAAACCGCTTTGGCCCTTGGAGTTGTCATATTCTTTTAACCAGCGTTCTTTTCAGTTGCGTGAGATCAGAGCCAGAAGATACAGTGTGTTAGTTGCACTTGAGCTCTTATAAGTCTATGCAATACCAACTAATTGTATTGTTATATGAGGTAAGGCTTGACATCATCTGCGAGGAGCACTTTAGCGTCGGGGTTGCGATTTCGAAGGCACGCGCACTCACTGCACGCACGAGAAACTTGCTGCATTCGTTGTGTTTGAGACTTGTACAGCGCCTTGGGTGACTAGAGACCCCGGAACACCTCGAGCACACCTATATATGTACAACAAGAACAACACATATGAATGGACTTCCAAAATGGCGCAGCGATGGTGTTGCCGCCTTGCAGATCAAGGCTCAGTACACTTTTTGCAGTCTTTTTGCTTTGAGAGCATAACACGCGTTGAAGGGAGAATTGTGTCTCATGCCTGCCGAAATAGTGCGCATGTCAGCGATCGTGACCTCATAGTTCACAGTTTGTGCTCTAGAGCGAGCCCCTTTCCTTCGATTCCTTCATGCTTCTTAAAGATGTCCTTTTTGCTAGAGTAACAATCGATGGCAGGCCTGGCATGCGGGGTGATGTTATCACATATGCCTCCTGTGCAACGGTGATAGGTTGGCTATTTTCATCTCTGCTCTAGCTCTTTACAAGAGCCCCAAAATAATTATTCATGTTCTTTAATGTAAATGCAGCTTGCTTCTCCATTGTACTCCCTAGGTGTGAAGTTTGCTGCTCTAGAGTGTTCCCAGATGCAAAATTACTTGCTCCAAAGTGCTCCAAAACGAAAATTTTGCTCTTCTAAATGTTACTCCAGATTGTAATACCTCAGTAGCATCCCTGAAAATAAAGAATTGATTTTGCTAGAAAAAGGATAGTGTGGTGGAATTCGTGAATTATTCTTACTGGAAAACATGATCATTGAAGTTTCTGAACAGTTTTCCAAAGTAGGCATTGCAGGCAAGAATACCGTCAGCAGGGCAAGTGTGCAGATTGCCGAGCAACCACCAGTTGTAGGTTCGCGTACATCACAAATCCCATCAGACCGTCCTTTATTATTCCTTCCTATTCCCAAAAAGAATGGTTAAAGCATGACGCACTGATGTTGAGAGAAGCACGTGACATGCTGCCCGCGTGTCACCTGTGTATTGCAGTAAAGCATGTATTTTCCTGCAGATGCACGTTTCAGTTGATCACGAGGCTGCTGTGCTTTTACTTTATTGCTATTATAATTATTACTATTATTATTATTATTATTATTATTATTATTATTATTATTATTTTTGCCATAGTAAGGAAAGTTCAGCTGTCACTCATTAGTATTGCTACATTGCAGTGCCTCGTGGCTCCTAAATGTCGTCGTTTCCATGGATTTGCAGTGAATCGTGTGGTGCTGACTACCATTTGAAAATATTTATTTATTATTTATTTACAAGTACTGCTGTCCCATGCCTGGGACATTGCAGGAGCGGGTACAGAAAAATCAACGAAAGCACAGAAACAAACAATAGTGCGCACACATTTATGTGACTAACACATAAAATTTTTCCCGAACTCTACAGTGTTCAGTCTACGCAATGCACCATCAAGCTTGTTCCAAATTTCCACCACACGCGGAAAAAAAAGAGAATTTGAAACAATCCAAACGAGACCTGAAGGGTACAGGTTCAAAGCGTCTGTACTACGAATTGTACGCGCTGGTATATCAGAGAAAGATAAGGGCGCGTGAACCCGGGTCATTTTGTGTACAATCTTGTGCAACAAGATAATACTCTCACGTGTACGGCGGTGTTCCAGCGAATGAAGTGACAACAAATGAGCATGTGAAGACGGGGAGAAGTCCCGATCATAACGGTCAAAAACGAACCGTATAGCCTTATTCTGCACAGATTCTAACCTGTTTTTATCTTGCTCAAGATGATGCGACCAAACCACAGAGGCGTACTCGAGCATCGGTCTCACTAGTGTCTTGTAGGCAGCTGACTTACAATCTTTTGTCGAGTTTTTCGATCTTCGCTTTAAGTAACCAAGTTTCCTTAGAGCTTGACAAGTTATCTGATCAACATGTTTGCCCCATTTAAGGTCATGTGTAAAGGTGATGCCTTGGTATGTGAATTCATTCACATGTGCTAGGGTGGACCCATTGTAGTTATAACTGAAACTGAGAGGCTGTTTTTTATTTGAGAAAGTCATAGCTACAGTTTTCTTGTAATTTATGGGCATTTGCCACGTTGAGCTCCAATCACAGAATAATGAGAATACGTTGTTAAGGACTGACTGGTCTTGAAAGGTAGTAATGCAGTTATACAGTACACAATCATCGGCATACAGACGTATGTTTACAGGGGTTCCAGAGATGACATTAACAACATCATTAATAAATATAATAAACAAGAGAGGCCCTAGCACAGAGCCTTGCGGCACTCCGGATGTGATTTCAACAGGGGATGACTCCACCCAAGTTAACGCTGTAAAATATGGGACTGCATAAATCCATGAATTAAGTGGGATTTCTAACTGACTGAGTTCAATCTAATGAGATTTTACTATATATGATTGGATTCAACCTGTTTGCTTGCACTGAAGCGGTCACACAGACGGCCCAGCTAGCCCAGCTGGTGCAACTGAAACGATGTGACTGAGCAACTGAACGACCAAGCGTTGGTGAAGTAGCCATTGAAGTTTTGCATGGTTGCGTGGTACCGCAGTGATGGAGTTCTCAGTGAGCCATGCCGCAATGACTCTCTGCAGCAGATAATGTGGTGTCACACATGCTGTGGAAGCTCAAGGTCATTGAGACATGATGAATGACCTGGAAGACAGTGCAATAGAGCTTATGGACTAGGAACTTATTCACTTGTAAACACGTGTTATTTTGCCCATTTTTTGTGGAGCCTACAAAAAAAACTGGATTATGTTAAAGAACTTCTTGTTGAAACATTGTGTTCTTCGTTTGAAGCCATTGCAAATAGCAATAATGTATGCTCAGCAGTTTTGTTGTTCAGCCCGTTATTCAAAGACTAGGAAAAGTTTTGTTCTCTCACCCCAGGTACATGGAGCTTGTGCGCCATCTGCAGCTGGAGTATCGCATGGAGCCTGCTGGAAGCCATGGCGTCTGGAGTCTCGACGACTACCAGTTCTTGCCCTTCATCTGGGGCAGTGGCCAGCTCATTGGTAGGGCACTACGAGGGCAGAATTATGACAGGGCAGGCTTGGGGCACTTTACTGTGGACCCTTGATAATTCGCACTTGTTGTATTTTAAAGCCACTTAATTCAAACTGCTTGAGTGCCCAAATTCACTTAATTCATACTTATTGCTTGTCCATGCCTTAATATATCTGCTACCTTGTCTCTAGCTTAAAATGCACATCTAGCAGTTCTAAACAAAGCCATTTGTGAGCCTAAAAAGTGGCCAAACCAAATCGCATGCACCAACAAATTGGTGCTTTTTTTTTGAGAAAAAGGAGAGAGAAAAAAAAAAGAACAGTGTCCTTGGTCTATCACTTTCTGAACGCTTTTTAAAGTCATTTTCGCTGCTTTACAGAGGTTTCATACAAAGCATACTAAGATTTTGAAGGGGCTACTGTCACAAGAAGCAGCACCTTTTGTCTCTTAATTGTACATGTACGCACGCTGCGTAATAGGGAGTACCGACATGATTGATTACATCTCAAAACTTTGAGTCATTCTGAGCTCTCTATGGCACGACTGCAGTGCTAAAAAAAAATTAACATTACAGCCCAAATAAATATGTTGCCTTGAGTCCCATATTGCGAGAACTTCTGATAATTAAAAACAAAATCATAGGGTCCCCTTGAGTTTCAATTATTGCGAGCCTACTGTATTCGTAGTTTTCAAACTGTGGTGTAGTAAGTATGGCATAAGTGGAAAGCAATTAAAGTAGAGAAAAAGCAACTTGCTGATACTAAGTTTCTAGGTTCAGTCCCTCTGTATCTCTGTCGGAATTTTGAGGAGAAATTTGTTTTCTTCGTAATATCTGTTTCATTCTTGTGTGTCACTTCGGTGCACTGAGGTGTAGGAGCCAGCATTGTTTCTTTACTGCAGACCATCCAACTATCGTGCCCAAGTCATTCACGGCACCCGGCTTTCCAGAGGCACACTCGAAAGACTACATGTTCATGGGATGCATAGAGTTCATTAGCAAGGTGAGTGTGGATAAACGTGTCGTTGCCCTCTACCTCTCGTGTGCTTAAACTGGGCCGCTTCACCTGTTGTGGTGGCTTCATCATCATCATCATCATCATCAGTCTGACTACGTCCACTGCAGGACAAAGGCTTCTCCCATGTTCCCCCAGTTAACTCGGTCCTGTGCTTGCTGCTGCCAATTTATACCCGCAAATTTCTTAATCTCATCTGCCCACCTAACCTTCTGTCTCCCCCTAACCCGCTTGCCTTTGCTGGGAATCCAGTTAGTTACCCTTAATGACCAGTGGTTATCCTGTCTACATGCTTCATGCCCGGCCCATGTCCATTTCCTCTTCTTGATTTCAACTATTATATTCTTAATCCCCGTTTGTTCCCTTATCAACTCTGCTCTCTTGTCTCTTAAGGTTACGCCTACTATTTTTCTTTCCATTGCTCGCTGCGTCATCCTCAGTTTAAGCTGAACGCTCTTTGTAAGCCTCCAAGTTTCTGCTCCGTAGCTAAGTACCGGCAAGATACAGCTGTTATATACCTTTCTCTTGAGGGATAGTGGCAATCTACCTGTCATAATTTGAGAGTGCTTGCCAAATGTGCTTCACCCCATTCTTATTCTTCTAGTTACTTAATCTCGTGGTTCGGCTCTGTGGTTATTACCTGCCCTAAGTAGACTTAGTTTTTTACAACTTTAAGTGCACTATTACCTATCTCGAAGTGCTGCTCTCTTCCGAGGTTGTTGTACATTACTTTTGTTTTCTGCAGATTAATTTTAAGACCCATCTTTCTGCTCTCCTTGTCTAACTCCATAATCATGAGTTGCAATTCATCCCCTGAGTTACTCAGCAATGCAATGTCATCGGCGAAGCGCAGGTTACTAAAGTACTCTTCATTAACTCTTATCCCTAACTGTTCCCATTCTAGGCCCCCGAAGACCTCCTGTAAGCACGAGGTAAATGGCATTAGGGAGATTGTATCCCCCTGCCTTACACCCTTCTTGATTGGTATTCTGTTTTGCCCGCAGGGGCGCCTGCGCAAGTAGGCGTTTGGTGTGTAGCGACACCACGGACCCGAGCTAACGGGGGGGTTTCGGCTCCCTCCGACGCCTAGCCGTGCGTGGCTTTGCCGTGTCCGGGGAAAAGGGGATTCTGGGGGTTGAGCCGACGCTGGGTGATTGGACCTTTAAGGCCCCCCGGCAGAGGCAACACACCCCTTTGGCCTCGGCTTCACGTAGACGACACTCCTGGGCTGACCCACCCAGGGGAAATCGGCAGTCGCCTTTTTCTATCTCTCTCTGCCTGCATCTTCGTCTTTATCTCTCACTATCTATCTGTCCTGTCTTCTACTCTCTTCTGTTTACTTCCATTTTTTCTGGCGGCAAGGGTTAACCCTGTGCAAATAGCCTACCTTGGTCTAGGCGCATTGGGTTATGGCAGTGTTGTACGGCTGACGTCTGCAAGCTTTCAGCACCTGCAAACTTGCAGCGTCCCCTTGTTGGGCTCCGTGGTGGGTGGCCGGCAACGCTGCTGAACAAAAATAAGACCGGCATGCATGGAGCCTTCCCTCTTCTGTCTGATCGTACCGGCATAAAGTGGGTACGCACCGACGACATCAATTTCTTCAACCAGCCAATAGAAACTTTTCCCCACTTTCACGTCATTCACTGTGAAAAAACCAGAAAGCAAGCCAGGACCATATCTCCTTTCGTAGTTACCAGGTGTCTTACTGAAACTCTCGAAGCTGGATACAAAGTAAGCAAAATGGCTAGCGGAGACCTTCTTCTAGAAATTCGGGACAAAACACAATTTGTAAAGCTAGACAGCCTCTCAACGTTTGGTGACGTACCGATCACCGTAACACCACACAGATCTATGAACATCACTCACGGAGTGGTATTTGACGCAGACTTACTTGACTTGACCGAAACTGAACTTTTGGAAGGGTGGAAGAGCCAAAATGTCAATAATGTACAGAGAATTATCATCAGAAGAGATAATAAGGAAATACCAACGAAACACTTGATACTCACGTTTGCATCCAGTACACTACCAGATTCCATTCAAACAGGGTACACGAAAACATCTATCAGGCCGTATATACCAAACCCTCGTCGTTGCTTCAAATGCCAGAGGTATGGCCACGGCTCTAAAACCTGTCGTGGTCGCCAGACTTGTGCACAATGTGGAGTCCTAGGCCACGTGTCTGAGAACTGCAAACAACCGCCACACTGTGTAAACTGCGAAGGAAACCATGCCGCATATTCACGTTCCTGCACATACTGGAAAAAGGAAAAAGAAATAATTACATTAAAGGTGAAGGAGAACATATCATTTAAGGAAGCACGGCGAAGAGTCGCTCCATTCTATGGACCTACATACGCTGATGCAGCGCGTCAGGGGGCACTGCCGCATCAGCCTTCGCCACTCCTTCGGCCCGCGCATACGGAGCCGGCGGTTGTGGCACCTGCCCCCAAGGCGGCTGTAGCCCAGGCTACACCGCCTACTCCCAAACAGAGACCGGAGACTTCAGAGTCCTCGGGTCTCATGGTCTCGCCTCACCAGGCGAGGCCCGAAATCTGAACTAACAGCCCGCTTGTGCGGACATCCAGTGCCTCCGAGGAGGCAATGGATACGTCGGTACCCTTGGTGCCAAAAGAGCGGCGTGTCTCCTTGGAGCGCGCCAAGAAAACAAAAAAGCAAATAACAGGGCCTGGTGACGGCCCTGTTAAGTGAATTCAAATTCCCCATCTAAACAGCCACTCGCTTTTCGTACACACAGCACTATTTTACATTCACCATGAACACTCAAATTATACAATGGAACGTCAGGGGCCTTCTCAGAAACCTTGACGACATCCAAGAACTCTTACACGAACACTCACCAAAAGTGCGGTGTGTACAAGAAACACACCTTAAATCAAAACACACAAGCTGTGTGTACAAGAAACACACCTTAAATCAAAACACACAAATTTTCTTCGTAAATAAGTTATTTTTCGAAAGGACCGTGATGATGCCATGACATCATCCGGAGGTGTTGCCATCATAGTTAATCAAGGAATTGCATGCACACATTTACAAATTCAAACATCCCTTGAGGCAGTGGCTGTTCGAGCGGTTCTTTTTGATAAACTGATCACAATCTGCACTATTTACATTCCTCCTAGCTATCAGCTGCAAAAACGTGATTTACACTCTTTAATTGATGAACTTCCGGAGCCTTATGTTCTCCTTGGAGGCTTCAATGCGCATAGCAGGCTATGGGGAGACTCTCGTTGCGACGCGTGAGGTCGACTGATTGAACGATTCCTTCTCTCGTCGAACGCATGTCTCCTAAATAGAAAAAAACCAACCTATTATAATCTCGCACATAACACCTACTCCTCCATAGACCTAAGCATAGTATCTCCATCTCTTGTGCCTCTACTCCAGTGGAAAGTCGTCGGTAATCTGTACGAAAGTGACCACTTTCCCGTAGTTTTGAGCACAACTACAGCAACTGAGTGTCCACCCCGTGTTCCCAAATGACTCATAAACAGAGCCGACTGGGAACGGTTTTATACCATCGCTCATATAGATTGGAGTGACATATGTACTTTAAGCATTGATGTTGCTGTCGACTACTTCACTGCTTTTTTGATCGATGCTGCAACAAAATGCATCCCACAAACAAATGGACACCCAGTAAAACGGCGTGTGCCATGGTGGAACTCTGAATGCCGAAACGCGCGCAAACAGCAAAACAGAGCTTGGAGGCTGCTTCAGAACTCACCGACAGCTGAAAATCATGACACCTTCAAGAAAATAAAGTCTCAAGGCAGGAGAACGCGTCGGCAGGCCAGAAGAGAAAGCTGGCAGAAGTTTTTGTCAGGAATCAATTCATACACACAGGAGGCTAAAGTCTGGAACATGGTCGGTAGGATAGCAGGAAAACAAGTACACACACTTCCACTCGTGGACACTCAGGGTGATACCTTGGAAGATCAGGCAAACTTTCTCGGTGCACACTTCGAACAGGTGTCCAGCTCATCCCACTATACTGACACTTTCCAAAAATACAGAACAAGAATAGAAAAGCAGAAACTCGAACACAAATGCACTAGATCCGAGGCATATAACCAAGCCTTCAGTCTAGCTGAGCTGCGAATGTCTCTAAACTCCTGCAGTACTTCTGCCCCAGGTTCTGACCGTGTGGTGTATGAAATGTTAAAAAAACCTAGCAATCGAAACACGAAAAACCTTACTTTGTTTGTACAATGCTATCTGGTTTTCTGGCGCTATCCCTACCTCCTGGAAAGAGGCTATTATTATTCCCATTTTCAAAGAGGGCAAGGACCCTTCTTTACCCTCGAGTTATAGGCCTATAGCACTTACAAGCTGCTTGTGCAAAGTCTTCGAAAAAAATGATAAACTGCCGACTTGCACATTTTCTTGAAACAAACAATTTGCTCGACCCATTTCAGTGCGGGTTTCGAGAAAGTAGATCCACCACAGACCACCTTGTTCGTATCGAGGCACAGATCAGAGACGCCTTCGTCCATAAACAATATTTTCTCTCTGTGTTCCTCGATATCGAAAAGGCTTATGATACAACATGGCGTTTTGGAATTCTAAGAGACCTGTCCCACCTTGGCGTGCGCGGAAGAATGTTTCACCTAATCGAAAGTTACCTGTCAAACCGGACATTCCGTGTCCGTGTGGGCACGGTTCTTTCCCGAACATTTGTCCAGGAAACAGGCGTGCCACAAGGTGGTGTACTTAGCTGCACACTTTTTCTCATAAAAATGAATTCCTTGCGCTTGACCATCCCTCGCAATATGTTTTATTGTACATATGTCGATGACGTCCAGCTTGGCTTTAGGTCTTGCAATCTGGCAATGTGTGAGCGGCAGGTTCAGTTAAGTTTAAACAAGGTCTCCAAATGGGCAGAGAAAAACGGATTCCGACTGAACCCACAAAAAAGCATGTGTGTCTTGTTCTCTCCAAAGAGAGGCATGCACTTAGAACCCGACATTCGACTAAACGGTCAACGTCTGTCTGTTAATACAGAGCATAAATTCTTAGGATTAATCTTGGACAACAAGTTGACCTTCGTACCGCACATCAAGTATCTAAAAACAAAATGTTTAAAAGCCATGAATATTTTAAAAGTGTTGTCACGTACTAGGTGGGGTAGTGACAGGCAATGTCTCATGAACCTATATAGAAGCCTCATTCGCACCCGCTTAGATTATGGGGCCGTTGCTTATCAGTCTGCGACTCAAAGTGCTTTGAAGATGCTGGACCCCGTGCACCATTTGGGCATCCGCCTTTCTACGGGTGCTTTTCGCACCAGCCCCGTAGAAAGCCTTTATGTTGAGTCAAATGAGTGGTCGCTTCATCTGCAGAGAACTTACATGTCCTTTGTTTATTTCCTTAAGGTGAAAGCAGATAAGAAGCACCGCTCATACTCTACTATTAATGATTTGTCGAGCTACATTCTGTTTCAAAACAGGCCTTCGATGAGGCAGCCCTTCTCAGTTCGCCTGAAAAGTCTAGTTGAGGAAACTGGAGTCTCACTTGAACACAGTTTAATGGCTCCTGTAGCATATCCGCCACCTTGGCAATGGCAGACTATAGACTGCGATGTGTCCTTTCTTGAAGTTACAAAACATGCGCCTATTGCCCATATCCGAACATACTTCCTGGAACTTCAACACAAATACACACGTCCTGAGTTCTTTACAGATGCCTCCAAGTCCAACTGCTCTGTGTCCTACGCTGTTGTCGGCCCATCATTTTCGGATGCTGGCCCTCTACGTCCAGGCACAAGTATCTCCACAGCGGAAGCCTACGCGATACTTGTGGCGGCTAAACACATCAAGCAATTACAAATACAAAAAGCAGTAATTTATACAGACTCCCTCAGTGTGGTAACGGCTCTGCACAGTCTTAAAAAACAAAAAAAACTCTGTCCTCGTTTCACTTTACTTCATTTTATGCACACTCTACACACTCAATCAACATGTTGTAGTGTGCTGGGTGCCAGGGCACCGAGAAATTCAAGGCAACGTGAGGGCGGATCAGCTCGCTGCATCTGTCCACAAAAGCACTGCCCCTACACCCATATCAATCCCAGCCCTTGATCTTAAGCCGTCTCTCAAACGAAACCTCAGGGTATACTGGCAGAGCAAGTGGGATACACACACACAAAACAAACTACACATTATTAAGCCACACCTTGGTCATTGGCTGCCAGTATCAAAATCGGGTCATACGGAGGTAATACTAACGAGACTCAGGATAGGACACACATACACGACACACCCATATCTTTTGTCCGGTGGCGATCCACCATTGTGTGACAGATGTGGTGAAGCATTGACAGTCCTTCACATGTTAATTCAGTGCAAACACTTAGAATCTCTAAGAAAACAGCATTTTCCGTTACCCTACCGACAACATATACTTTTACACCCTGCAATGTTCGTTGGTAGGGAACCGCTTTTTAGTTATAAATCATTGTTAGCGTTTTTAAAAGAAATTCATAATTTTCATATCATATACCCGGGCATTCCGTAGCACGACCTCTCCAGAGAGGTTTTCGCTGCGGTGGCTACACAACAAAGCACTTGCCTCACGGCCCTTGGACGCAAGGGTACGAACGAGTGGGGCACTTGTGCTAATGCCATACATGTCCGCCATCGTTTTTATTATCACCAACTTTTGTCATCTATTCGCACCACACAGACCTTTCACGGCATGGTCATGATTTTATTACTTGTATGTTTTTACCCGCCTTACCGCGGGGAATTTTATGGCCCTTATACAGCCGCTAATCACAATCATTGTCCACATTCCTTATCCCATGAACTGGCGCTCTTTGGCCATCAAATGGCCCTTGCGCCAAAAACACCATATATTATCATCATTGGTATTCTGTTGCTTTCTTTATGAAGCACTATGGTAGCAGTTGATCTCCTGTAGATTTCTTCCAGGATGTTTATATATGCTTCATCAATGCCCTGATTCCTCAGTGTCTGCATGACTGCTGATATTTCTACTGAATCAAACGCCTTCTCGTAATCTATGAAGGCTATGTATAGTGGTTGGCTATATTCTGAGCATTTCTCTATTACCTGATTGATAGTATGAATGTGGTCGATTGTTGAGTAGCCTGTTCGAAATGCTGTTTGTTCCTTTGGTTGATTGAATTATAATGTTTTCTTCCTGAATTATAATGTTTTCTGTTAGCAATTACCTTTGTAAATAGCTTGTATACTACGGAGAGCAAGCTGATCGGCCTGTAAATCTTCAAGTCCTTGTCATCTCCTTTCTTATGTATTAAGAAAGGAGATGTATTGTATTAAGTGATGGTTTAGAAGCTTATTATGTATGTGTGTACTGTGCAACATCTAGCATGGTGTGGACTGTACAATGTAGTGGTGTTGCGTGGGTCATGACATGGTGCAGTCAGACACAATGACAAGCAACACTATGCAACGGACTCATGTGTCGAACTAGAGATGGCGACATTGGCAGTGGCTAAAGCAGTTAACATTTATCAGCATAGTAGCCAGCTTGGTTTCTCTCGAGTTGCGAGCACCACGACAGTTATTGGTGGGAGCATTCGCTATTTGTCGAGAGAGCACAGGATTACCGTTAACCCCCCATGGTGGGTACAGTAAAGGTTACCCCGTCCTCTTGAGGTCTCTGTTAGTGAACAGCTGTGAGAAATGAGCCAGCATCACTTCGCTAGTTTCCACTGCAGGGGGAGGGGATAGTGTGAAGAAAAGAGCTTCAAATGTGAGGAAAACAACTGCGAAGGATTTGGGCATTCGCACACTTGGCGCTCATGATTTTCTTCACTATGACATCCAGGCAGTCTGGCCTGGGTCTTCAGTCAGTAAAGGTGTTTTTCTTGTATCTTCCTTCGCGTTCTCTCTAAGGGATTTGGTCAAGCACTCACCCTGAGCCCAGAATCTATACATTAAAGGAAGCCTTTTTTCCCATGGATGATTTTACTGTGCTAATTGTATGCTCCCCCCCCCCCCCCCCCAAAAAAAAAGGGTAAGCACACCTTCATAACTGATATTGTTTGTTGATGTCGATTTCTGTATAAGACGGCTATGTCTCGGCAGTCAATCCTTGGCAGCTGGGCCTGCTAGACCTAGCACCATCTGCCCTGGCTACAGCACGCACATTTTGTCTTCTAGTTTTCATCTCAAAAGCATATTCCTCTGGCAGCCTTCCCCTCACTATGAAATGCACTGGAGTGTCTGCATTGACTAAAGGGAAAAATCTCTTTTGAGCATAAGAATTAAAAAAAGATTTTACATGTTGCACTATGGGCTCTGTATACATTTATAGAAATTCAGCGGCGGACATAGGACACCTTCATACTACAAGAGCTCCTGGAGACCCATTAATATGATATTTGAGGATAAATACATTTGTGGCCTACGCTGTTCTCAATACCTAAGTGCAATGCAGGCTGGCTGTGCCGAACAGGCAAAGCATCCTTAAATTACAACTAGTGCACCCGCAGATACAAGTCTACTCAAGCTCCTTGCCACTAACAACACACCAGCACTAAATAAAGAAAAATATATTTTTTATGTACTATGTCAAAAATAAACAAAAAACTGCACAAGATCTGCATCTTTTTCTAAGATATTATGGAACTATTGTGCAAGTATATTGAGCATTCTTTGTCCTTCCATTTCTCCGTTACAGGTGAAGACTGGCCCATTCCACGAGCACTCCAATCAATTGTGGAACATCAGTGGAGTGCCTAGTTGGTCGAAGGTCAACGCGGGGCTCATGAGAATGTACAAAGCTGAGGTAACTACTGGACACGAAACTGATGCATCTCTTTTGGCAATCCCTTGATGTGGTTGCACGCCAATGTTTCTCCAATTTCGGACGGTTCATCTAGAATAGGATAGTGCCATTAATGTAGACAGCGAAGCCATGCACATGCATAAATTTTCCGCATCACTATTGCTTAGCAAGTTAGTTGCAGTGGGTTTTACCTAGTGAAAGTGGCGAGCATGTTTAAACTCTCCATGAATGATGATGTGACTTCCCACTTACAACATCTGCTCATTGGTGTTCTTGTGATGTTTTGGTGTTACAGAGCTTGTGAACTGGGCTAGAAAAATTCAACCACTGGAAAGAGGCCTAGAATAATTCTTCCAAAGTCCGAGTTTTGCTGAAGTGATGTCGTTATTCAGAAGTATATTCCATAGTTAGCTTTTAGGAACTGTAGCTCAGTGTATAATGGGTGGAGCATGTGCGTTTCCCTCTCCCTGATGACTTGCACATTCATCTTGGCATGCCTGGTTCAGATGTCGAGAGTTTTCCACAGGATTGCACTTCTGGTAACCTTTCAAGAAGAATTTCTGGCAAAGCTGCCTGTTATCATTGACAGATAAAGAGAAGTGGGCAGGCATGACCGCTCGTAACTAACTAGTAGCCTGCAGCCCAGTAGCGTCTGTCAGCTGGCCAGGATTTTTGAAGACTAAGGGTTGTGACATATGTCATCATCCTGGCTGAGGTGCTCACGGTTTCATGGCCCACTTGCAAGATGAGTTTGCCTCTGTTGCGATATCAAGGTTTCTAAGATCCTTTTTGTCTCTACCAAAATGGCGTCCACAATCTTTACTTTCCCACGTTCTCTTTTTTTTTAAGCTCTAGAGTGGTTGCTGCATGAAGGACAGAAACCAGAGTGTCCAACAAAATGCCTTTTTCATCCTCCATTCCCATCGGAGCTCTCACAAGTGACACCAGCTACAATCAATACATACAGTTGAGCCCACATATAACGGCCCCACTTAAAACGAACTTTCGCTTAAAACGAACAATATCGGCGTGACCTTAAAGTATACATTGGCTCAATGGCACAAAATCACACTTACAACGAATGTCTCCAAGCGCCGCTGATTGTTTCCAGCGAATGGAATTCGGCGGTCTGCCGACTTCCCGGGAAACCAATTTCGACCACCGATCGGGCATCGGCGTGGTGCCCGTACATTCTTATTGCTAAACGCCGACCCTGCCTCCGCGCCTTTCTAGTTACCGCTCTCCCCGACCGCTTTTTTTACGCACCCCTCCATCCTTTTGTCCCCCCGCTACTCTGAGCATTCCGCATCGCCAGACGAGGCCGTGTTTTCACACTGCCACCGATCTTTCGAAGACTGGTTGGCCATCTACCCCGTTTTGGATCGCTGGTACTGTCATTGACGTCGCCGGCCTGGATTGACCAGACCATTTGCCGACAACGTCGGCCATCGACTGTATCAGATAGTCTGCGTCTAGTGCACACGCGTACGCTACCCCACCGTCTCTGATAATTTGTGATTCCTTTCATGTTTAGGACTTCTTCTCGCTCGATTCGCACTCGGCTCAGCATGCCTTCTGCGTGCGTGCGGAAGCGCGACAACGGCTGTTAATTTGCGCGGAACGAATCGCGAAATATCGAAGTTCGTGAGGCCACGCAAACCCGCCAGCGCAACAAAACGATTTTTTCACCACGGCCACCGATTCTTCGAACACCGCTGCGGGCAGCAATTGAGGCGGCCGTGCACTCTTTCCAAGTTTTTTTATGTGCGAGTTTCGCGGACCTTTCAAGCAAGCTACACAACCTGCCTCCTTCCCCTGTGTTTTGGTTTTCAAGGTTGCCCTCCCGCCGCATCCTCCCCTGTCTTTATCGCAACTCCTTGCCCTTCTCTCGCAAGTCTGCTCTCCTCTCTTGATCACAATCTCTTCGTCCGTCTCCACCGCTCCGCGACGCCCGCCACGCTGGCTCGAATTAGTTTCGTTTTCTTACTGGAAACGGGCGCAGAGCTGTTCCACGCGTTCTGGCATGTCTGTCGCGTGTGCACATCTTGCTCGCTCTTGGTGTGCGCGTGTGGTCATGATGGCCGGCAGGAGGACTAGCACGCTTTTTTTTTCTGCCGCTCAACAAAACGTCCAACCTGTGACCGCTTGGCTTGAGCGTAATCTGCACGTTAGGTGCTGGGTTGCAGAGCGCTTGCTCATAGCTGTTGACCACCTGGCAGCCAACTTGCCACTTCGGGCGTTCCGGTATTCAGCTGTGGAGATGGTGAATATTTCGTGGGAGGTGTGACGGCTACATGTGCACGAAACTGTTATCGCGGGGCCGACTTCATCGACGTCGGGCCCGATGCTGAGCCTGAAACTTCCAAACAGTACTACTGCAGCGGTGATTTGTGGCAGCGCGTCGTCGACTCCGACCTAAAAGAGCCGGTGGGACATCTGTTGTGTTTTTTTAATTACGGCCGATGATGATGCCGACACTGCGAAACTGTGCACAGATTGGGGCATTGTGAATGAAGTACGTGGCGAGAGCGATTCGGAGGAAACGGATTGCGAGAACAACGAAACTTTGGAGTCAGTGCCTCATGCAGCTCATGCCACGGGCCTCGGCAAACGAGCACCCTGCCGTTTTAAATGAACTCGAGACTACCCTTATCGCAACTGCTATTCAAAACATGTGCATCACGGACTTTTTGGGGCATAAAAAGTTGGTGTTTTCACTCGCAACTTTTTTTAAAAAAGCTGTGTTTCATTTACTACGAACTTCGGGATACAGCGAACGGATGTCGCGTCACGCTCAAGTTCGTTATAAGCGGGCTTGGCTGTATATCGTATTTAGTCGCATAATAGACACACTTTTTTCCAGAAAGTCCTGCTTCAAGTTCAGGGTGCGTCTATTATTCTGGGTAAAACTTTCGAAAATTTAATTTGTCGCCAAAGTCATGAATGTCCACACTGCAGCTGAGACAACCTTGTTCATAGGCTACACTAGCGCAAGGCGTGTTGAACATTCAGTCTCGTGTGTCTGAAAATTGGAGCATGCGATGCGGTATAGTTTTAAATTTCTAAAAATTAACATAGAAAGACCCGCGTTGTCAAATAAATGAACGCGAAAGAAAAAACTATGAATAGAAAGTGCCATCGTAAAAATTCGCTGATTACATTTCAGGCCACCTTGATTATGCACATTACCAGCATCGAAATTTTCTGCACTGAACGGTACTGATTGTCCGATTTCATGGGCTTGGATCCCATATATAAGACATTGCAATCGAATCGCGAACCATCATTCGACTGTTATAATGGCCACCCAAGCCCCCCTTTTTTTAGTGGAGCCACTGCAAATAGTTAATTGATTACGTACAAAACCGCAACTTTGATCGCTCGCGGCTGCCGTAAAAAAGCATCCAACTCTAATTAGGCCTAGCCTACCATTCAGCATGTTGTCACCGAAAGTTTGTACAAGACGGCATGAAAATTGGGCGCCGAAAAGATCGCACTCGAGCACTGATCCAAGAGCAGCGAGCATGAAAGAATGTTTAGGTTAGTGACCGGGAAATTAACAGCGACAAAAGTCGGCCGAGCTTGTGCAAGTCCGCGTAGTAGCAGCAATGGCGAAAGCTCGCATCAAAAAGCCAAAAGACTTTTAAATTTGTCGATGAAATGGCAAACGTGATAACGACGATGCTTTTTCCGACTGGAAACTCGAAGCACAGGTGACAAGGGCACGATCTAACATTCTGTGCAGAGCGTGCGCGGCCGGCTAGCGGCCAGGGCCTGCTGGCGCAAGTGCAAAAGTTACTCAACAGTTACTAAAATGCCCAGGCAACTGCCCTTCTTCTTCAGCGAACCCGCACGCCTGACGCAGCGCTGCCGTGGTCTTTTTTCTTTTCGTTTTCCTCGCTTGAGTTAACTCAAGAGGGCGTTGATTTGCAAACAAGTAAATACGGTTCAGAACTGTTCACGACAAAGTTCAGTGTGCGCCTATTATGTGAGTGCGCCTTTTACGTGACTAAATACGGTATTGCTAATTATAAATCAGGATGAATTTTTAGGCTACTAAGCAGCTTTCTTTCTGAAATATCGATATGGATTCTTTTGCGGCAGTGAGTTGTAATCAACTGGTTGTAAATTTTTTTTTCTTATTCTGTACCAATGGTGCTGCATCCTTTCCCGCATTTGTGTGACTGCTTTCAATGTCATGTCAAGTAGAGCACACCGCTTTATGGCTTTCTTTTATGGTCCTAGTTAATTTGATGGGAGCTGTACATCAGTCACTAGTTTTCATGTTGCGAATTGGCATGTGATTTGTGGAACCCTTTTTGTGCCCAATTGCTTGTATGTGCGTGTTATGTGGGTACGTGCCGATTCATCTGGTACAAGGCATCGGTCGTCATGCCAAGCTTCGTTTCTGAAGAAGCGTCCATAATTGGGTTGGCAGTGGCGCGTGCTTCCTTGAAAATTTCACAGACAGTGAACACGTGTCTGGCAAAATATTGCTCCTGTCAAGCTTGAGGGGCAGTTTGGGTCTCTGATGTCCCAAACCACCCTTGGCTATTCGTGAGACAACACATTTGGTGTTTATTTTGTATTCTAAATAGCTCAAAGGCATTACAAAAAAAAGGTGCATGAACAGGTATGAGTGATAATGGCTTTCTCCAAGTTTGGGGGGGTTACATTGCATGGGTGGAAGACTGAGCGGAGAATACTTCAGTCAAATCTAGTGATTTTGTGCGAACTTTGCTGTCGAGGTGTTAAATTGAAGCACTTTATTTTCAGAGTGGTGGGGAAGGCGGCCAGCATTGTGACGTTAACTTTTTGTAAACTTAGAAGCGATGAAACAAATGGTTTTTTTACAGAAATGTTCAATTGAATATTGGATGAATGTCATAACCTACCTATATGTAAGAGCATACAAGCAGCATATACCCGTATTTACTCACATTTTCCTCGCACCTTTTTTGACGGAAAACCGATGCAAAGTAAGGGGTGTGAGAATTACGTGGGGAAAACTTTCCACGAAAATCAACACAGCGAAAAAGAAAACGTGGCCGCAAATCAGGATTTTCACACCAGCAACTAACAGCAAGCTTTGAGAAGTACTAATTAAAAC
>NW_023608734.1:0-26684 GCF_013339725.1 Rhipicephalus microplus | reverse complement strand
GGAACTTAGCCCTGAAAGAGGGCCATCGAGGAAGTGAAAAGTCATTATAGCGCAGCAGACCGTTTTTTCGGTCTGCCTAGTTTATTACAGTATGAATTTACGACCGGAAATGGTGGGTTTGCTTAGATTTCCTCACTTACGAAAAACCCTTGCGTCAGTGTAGCTATATGGTTACGTTGTCCCGTTTAATTGGCAGTAGATTTTTGTGTTAATTTCGAATCTGGTAGACGCTTGAAAACCAAATTGCTACAGGAGCTATAGATAATGCTTGTCAACGTGCGAGAATAGCCAAGCGGTTATGAAAAAAATTCTTATGATGCACTTAAAGGCGTATAGCTGTTCCAGTTACGATGCTCAGGTAACATTTGTTCCTCATGGAGGCATATCTTATTAAAAACAGAGCTGTGATCGAGCACATCTGCAGCAGTATAACACAGATGGATGGGCATACGGACGGACGCATATGTGCGCGGTGCCTTCCGCGACATGGCATGAATAGAGATTGCCCATGAGCAGCCGCAGAGGGAGAAAGTGGTAGCAGACTTGGAGAGATTTTCTTCCCCGGTGTTTCCACCGTAACGTGTAATCCTTAGAGTCCGAAATTCTCGTGCAAAATACAGCATGAAAGTTGGCAGAGAAGCCATTACTGGGTAATCGTATATGTAAATAGACAACCGAGGGTCACGAAAAACGAATTAGGGGAAACAGAAACAGCAAATTTGCTGCGAAATATAAAAAAAATAAATTAACAAAAAACGCCCATGGAGTTGTGGAGGCGGCACTCCGTCGCTACTTATTGCCAACGTCCGCGAATGTCCTGAATAGGGTGCGTTTGACGATCAACAGCGCTCGAGCGCTGTTGAATCAAGTAGTGATCACTAGCTTGGTTGCGCAACCGCGGTCGCTATTCGGATCGGCATCTTTGTATCTGAGATGAAGTCCCAACCACAAGAACGGCTTTCGAGCAAAGAAGAGCTATCCGAGGAAAAAAAGTAAAATAAAGTGGTGCCACTGTGGAGATAATGATAAATCAATGGGCCTGGAACGCTAAGCAATTTCTCCCTTTGTTGCGTATCGCGCGCCATTTGGCAGCGCCGGCTGAAAGGTGGATGCAAACGGATGTTGTGGGCAGTAAATGCACAGTGAAAGAGACGCACGCACGCACACCACACACACACGCGCACGCACACGCACGCACACGCACACACACGCACACACGCACACACACAGGCACGGACGGACGGAGAGAGAAAGAATGTGGCTGAGCCCTCATATAGGAATTGGTATAACATGAAAGTAAAAACTGTCTTTACAGATGAAGTTGAACGTTATTGTGCATTGTTTCAGCAACAGCAACAAAATGCGATGTCTGCTCCGCCGCAGTGGTCTAGTGGCTAAGGTACTCGGCTGCTGACCCGCAGGTCACGCGATCGAATCCCAGCTACGGTGGCTGCATTTCCGATGGAGGCGAAAATGTTGTATGCCTCTGTGCTCAGATTTGGGTGCACGTTAAAGAACCCCAGGTGGTCTAAATTTCCGGAGCCCTCCACTATGGCGTCTCTCATAACCATATGGTGGTTTTGGGACATTAACAAATTGCGATGTCTTGTTAGGAACGGAACGCAGCGCACATCTCAAGCAGAAAGCATCCTCGAAATTAGCGTATACACAGGATGAGCGCGGATAATAACTGTCACAGCGCGACACTTAAAAGCGCGCTGTTGAAACAGAAAGAAAGACGCACGAAACGAGTGCGCAAATACAAAGGACAAGCGCGAACTGTCACGATTCTTCCTGCGTCGTGTGTTAGCGCGCTCTTTTTGTAAACGTGGCCGCGGCAGCGTGGGAAGTGACCTTCGTCCTCTCCCGAAGTATGAGGAGAGACCACGCTTCGTGGATGGGGTGCTTCGTTGAGGCGACAACCTTTAGCTTCTTAACCCTTAACTGCTCATTTTTTTAGAATTCACGGTCAAAAAGTGCGTTTTTTATAGCTCATTTCAAATCTGGTTGTACTAAAAAGTAGCTGGTTGATGTTGAATAAATATTTTCTCCACACATTACGTCAAATGAACGGAATAGAGCTTATTTATGAACAATACATAAGAAACCAGCTACTTGCTGCTAAGAGAAGAAACAAGAAGAGCAAAGGCAGGGAGGTTACCAGATAAGCTTTCGGTTTGCTACCCTGCACTGGGGATAGGGGGGTGGGGATTAAAAAGAGAAAGAGAGGAGAGAAGGAGAGCACTTTACGCACAAAGATGTGCAGTCAGTCACTGAGGCCGGAAACATTTCTAACCAATATGACTTCAGCATTCAGACATGCGACAGGGAAATTGCGGCCTTTGAGAGGGTCCAGGGTGATGCGTGGGGACTAGTGAAGCGCTGAAACACTGGATTGAGAACCTCCAGCAGTGTCAGGGCTGTTTGGGCTGACAGGGTATTTAACTTTCTCCAAAGCGAAAATATATGGTGTCCATGAGAGATCGTAGCGTCGCAGGAGTGTTGTCTTTTTGATGTATGGCGTGCACGTTAAACAGCACTGTCGTTATAAAATTTAAAAACCTTATAAACCAAACAGTTACAGATGCCACATCTTTCTTCATTCCTGTGGGCTAAGCACCCTTGGGATATTTCACTCGGGAAGCTCCTGGGCTGCGTGGAAAATTTCGAAACATGGAATAATGCAAGATGGCTTCACTGGCGGGAACTCGCAGTGTTCGCGTCCGAGCTGTCCTCATCATCATCGGAGCAGCTATTCAATTTACCGTCATCGCGGTATTCGCTTCTGGGCACATGATAAATATATTAACTGTAATCATCATCACTCCGAGAATATCGCAAAAACGATAGCATTTTTTTATGTTCACGGGCCAGCTATGCATGTGTCGCTGCCACCGTACGCCGCGTTTCCATACAAAAACCACACTTTGACCGCAGGAGAAAATAAATTCTCGAGAAAATCTTGCCATTTGGTCAACACGCAATGCAAGCCGTAAATGCGCGCTTCTCCGCTTGAGCGCTAGAGGGGAGTATACCTGTTCCGCTAGGACGAGTTCTACTCGTCCAAAGCAGTTTGGTGACAGTTGGGGTAGGGCGAGCTCTGCTCGTCCTAAGCAGTTAAGGGCTTAGAGCGCGCCCAATCCTGTGGTGCCATCTCGCACTGATAACGAAAATGCGATTAAGTTCCGAAGCTCTGATGACTGCCAAACGGTGTATGGGGTATAAATGGCTCGCCGTTAGCATTCCAGACCACGTGCGCTTTGTGGCGTAGTGATTAGCGCCGCGCGCTGCGAATCGAGAGGTTGCTGTTTCGTTTCCGCCCGACAGATGCTTACTTTCGGATTTCTTTCTTAATATATACTTTTCAAGGTGACGGAAGTACGTTAGCAGAGCTGGGGGGAACCCCGGCGTAAAACACTTTCGTTTTAAAAAAAGACGAAAAAAACCCTTCAGTTACGACCTGCGTTCTCGACACCGCTAGTTTTCGTTTTAATGACAAGACCTGTTCGCGAGCATATATTGCTAAGAGGTTCCACTGAGCGGCTGTTTGCGCTCCTGTGTAATTTTTCATGTAACAAATGGTCGGTTCTTTGAGGTTTACGCATGAAGTACAGTTCTATCTAATTTTTCGCCGTGCGCATTTGCCATGACGCGCTAGCGCGGCCGTGCGGATTTTCTCCGAAGCACCTTTGTGATTACGGGTGCACAGACCGGGCAGGTTCAACAACGTTTCGGTATTGCAGTTGAGCGTTAGCAAAAAAAAAAAAAGGAATGTCTGCATGTGGCACAATATCGTGCAGTATCGATGGACATTACGTACATCGTTTCTCGAAGGCGAAGAAAGAGGAACATCTTGAGAACGATAAAGCGCGATGGCATTGGCTAAACGTGAGCGACAAAAAAGCTATATGCGGTCCCTGCGTTCTCGTAATATTTAAAGTCCACAAGCATTATACTACTCTAGTGACGATGCGGGGCATGTGCCGTATAGTGTGACTGCACGTGTTATTCATTTCACGTAGCCATCTATTGTGATAACGAGAGGCTCTCTTCACTCGGCCTTGAACCGTGCCGCATTCAGCGCGCGATTGCGTGTGACAAACTGCGGCCGGCGTCAAAGCCATGGCTTCACGTTCCACGAGATTCACTAACGGCGAAGTTGTTCTTATTCGAGTGTTTCGTGCCCGATGTTGGCGTAACGCTGATCACGTGGTTTGTTTTGCGGGTATGCGCCATGGGAATTCGGTAAGTGCCACTACTCACCGCTGAAAATGAATGAAAGTATTGTTGGGAACTGGAAGCTGTTGAAACTCATCGGAGACAAAGGGAAGAATAAGTCTGTGAGCACTGAAGGTGCGTGCATATATAAATAAACAATATAACGACAACAAAAAAAGAAAATAAACTGCTTTCGTTCGCAGAGAATGCGGTTGTCTCGTCTCGTTTCTGCAGCCTTTGTGCTTTCGGAATGGTCAAGCCGCCCGACGCTAGCGTCAGTGAGAACTGATGAACGGGCTGACGCACGTCACTGGCCAGTGTGAGATTAGAGGACGTGCAGCTGGTGAATGTACCAATTGACACCCAGACAACGGTATATTTGACGCCCTCTCAAAGACATTCCCGGTGACGCTGCCTTTTAGTAGCAGTGATACAACATATCTGAAACGCTTTGCAAAACAGAAATGCGACAGCCTGACAAAGGGAACGCAATATTAGGCCCTCCGCTTGATGCGGGCTGTCAACGCGGGCCACGGATCGCGCACCGGGGTCTCGGGCAGTGGTCGCGATCGCGTCTTTTCGCGCAGTAGATGACACGTGCATAGCTGCCGCGTAGGGAGCCGCGTGGCCTTAATTTCCGGCGCGTTCTTCGTTGAACGATCATCAGCGCCAAAAGTGCGCCGGAAATTAATATGGCGCCACACCTATTGAGTACGCGATGGGGAAGGTTCGTGCGGGCATGCTTGTGACCGCGTGATTTACCGCAAGGAGGCGAACACCACTAAGAGAAAGAGAGAGAGAGAGAGAGAGATGTATGGTGCTCTTAGCGAGGGTTTTTACACTGCAGCCCGTGAAGTGTTCCTTCTTAGTTGTTGATCCTAAGCTACGTATTTGTCGATCATATCGACTGCAGTCAATATATGCCCCAAGTGGCATTTGCTGATTCTGAATGGGTAAGAGATCATCACGGTACCCGACTGGGAGATTCGATAAAAGTGAAAAAAATGCACATCGCCCTCGCTGTGGCGAATGATATCTTATGCGCGAAATATTTTAGACTTACCTGGCGTTCTAATATTAATATCGTTTTCAGTTTGTCAAGGAGCAACCACATGGATTGTTTATGCATACGGCCGTTCGATTTCGTGTGTAATGCGAGTACAGTGTGACGACAGCAGCAAGTCGACGGTGGTAGCTTGTGGGGGGGGGGGGGGGGGTATGACCGCTTGTATTTGTTGCATGGCAAGGAAGTAAACGTTGCATGAAACCTCGCTCGATGGGCGTATATAGTGTCGGGTGGCGTTCCGTGGCCGCCAGTGAAAGAAATAGGAGAAACTGACGTGCGCTGACTCACTTCGAAGGACACTGGTAGATGAAGAATTACTGTTACGTCCTATTCCTGCTTACGTGGTTGCCCGCACGAGCTTTTGCTTTTCCGCTCACCAATGGCTATAGAAGCACTGTTGGGCGTTTGGTTAGGGTGTGTGGCCTAACAGGAAGAAAGAACATCGGATCTTGTGCTGGCGGGCTGTCATTCAGATTATTCTTTTTTTTTTTGTAGAGACACAAAACGGCCGGTACAAGAACCTGCGGCAGCCTTCTACGAAGTGGTTTGTGCGCGGCAAATAATTATTCGGATTAACTGTGCAATAGTGCCGTGTTCTCTCAAAATCTCATCGTCCTTCTGTCCATTTACACCTGGATCTAGGTATTACTGCCTGCGAAACTAAATATGCGTATGAATTTTCAAATGTTTGCGCAGTAAATTGTTACTTTTGCATTTTAGCCTTTTGCTTTTTAGCGAGGGCCCGGCGTGTCACCGCCTGGCTATGCCACTGTCGCAAACGGGTGATTCGATGAGGGATCGTCAGAAATTAGAAAATGAAATATTTTAGGTTTGATTGCGTATTTTATATTTCATGCATACAGCACCCACTAGCTCGAAAAGAAACTGAGTTTTCTTTTATTCTCCATAATTCACAATGCAAGAAATATTGAACTTATTCAACACAGAGGGAATAATTTCATTATCAATCGTTCTCGAAAGGTCATAATGATGTAACACACAAATATCACCCTTACAAAGAAGCCATCTTGTGTACGAAATCAATGCACAACAAAGACTGAAGCAACAATTTTTGAAACCGTGTAGAGCAAATAAAAGTATGATTGAAATGTTTAAATATGGGTGATGTTATTATACTTGCTACAAAATAGATGCTAAAAAGTTGATAAGATTTATCAACTTTGTTTCTAAGCAAGTGTTCCTTCTTTCTCTCCGCAACGACAGGTATGTTCTTGGTTATAGAACTCCTAAGCTAGCGAGGCTGCTCATGAACACTCACATAAACGCTCGCAAAGTTTGCGGTAATTATACGGGTTAAACCTCCCTTATGAAAATACTAATCAACTTTCGGCCTCAATTCCCAGCGGCTGCAAAGCAATTGTCCAAGGCTGCGGTTAGACCTGCGATGCAGTGGAGGGTGCTAGGAATTACTGAGCCATTGGAATCAGAAGTTAGCTATGTTCAACGCTAGAATGCTATCTAATGACTAGCTGTGCTATTCGAGGAATTAGGTGTTAAATGGGATGTATTGGGGCTCAGCAAAGTTAGGAGGACAAGGAGGTTTATACATGAAGAACGGACAGTCATATGCTACCGTGGATTAGTTGACAGAAAAAAACTAGGGGTGGGGTTTCTTAAGATATCGCTGGCAACATAGACGGATACTATAGCATCAATGGGAGGGTGACAAGTATCATAATTAAGTTTAACAAAAGTTACAAGATGGTGTTACAGGCCTGCGCGCCTACATCAAGCCATGAAGATCATTTGCTTTAACGCTGCTGTGAAGACGCAGAGTCAGCTATCAATAAAGTGAAGACGCAGTATAGTATTTTGATGGGCGAATTCATTGCCAAAGTAAGCAAGAAATGGGCTGGAGACCATGCATTGTGGCAATGTGGCATCGACTCTAGAAATGCCAGTGGGCAGTTCGCAGAACGTAATAATTTACGGATCTTGAAAACCTTCTTCAGAAAACTGGCTAACCATAGGTGGGCGTGGTGAAGTCCTGATGGGAAAACTAAAAATGAAATAGACTTCATTCCGTGTGCACACCCCGGCATTGTGAAGGGTGTAGAAGTAGTTGGCAAGATCCAATGCAGTAGCCGTAGAATGGTAAGAGCTCACATTCACCTAGATTTAAAAAAAGCAAATACATAAACTGATACGTAGGAATCCAATTAATGAGCTGGCGGTGAGAGGTAAACTACAGGAATTCAGAGTTTTGCTTCCGAATAGATTCGTGGCCCTAAACGAGGTAACCGACGTTAGCGTTGATACAATAACGATAATCTTACTAGTATCATCAAAGAATTTGCAATGGAAGTTGGAGGTACGGTCACTAGACAGGACACTGGAAAACTATCTCAGGAGATGAAAAATCTCACTAGGAGATGACAACCATGAAAGACTCAAATACAATCGACAATATAGAGCTAATGAAGCTTTCGAAGTTGACCAATATGCGCAAGTATCCTACATCAGTAGGTATAACATGGGGAGAATGGAGCAGGCTATAAAAAACGGCACAAGCTTAAAAGTGTAAAATCAAACTTGTGCATAGGCAAAAATCGGATGTATGCATTAAGGGTCAAGGAAGGCATAGTCATAACCAATATGGATAAGATAGGTGAGGTGGCGGAGAAGTTTTACAGAGAGCTGTACAGAAGCTGAAACAACCAGGATGATACTGTAAGAAGGAATAATAGCCCAGGGAAATTCGACATCATACCAATAACGATAGGGGAAGTAAGAAAAGCCCTTGAAGGAATGCGAAGACGCAAATAAGCCGCTGGTGAGGATGAGGTAACAACGGACCTGCTGAAATATGGCGGATAAATTGTGTTAGAAAAGCTGGCCACCTTATATATCAAGTGTCTCGTCTCACCCGGAGTTGTAGCTTATAAGAACGTTGCAGCTTGGAAGAACGCCAACACCATTTAGTCTATAAGAAAGGGGACGTCAAGGACTTGAAAAATTACAGCCCGATCAGCTTACTGTGTGTTGTCTACAAACTATATTTACAAAAATAACAGCTAAAAAATTAAACCGACATTAGCGTTCAGCCAACAAAGGATCGAGCAGGACTTCACACAGGCTACTCCACAATAGACCATTCATTCTATCAATCGGGTAATACAGAAATTCAAGGAATACAACCAACCCCACTACATAGCCTTCATATGTTGACTCAGTTGAGACGTAAGCAGTAATGCGGACACTACGGAATCAGGGCATAGTGCTCAACGCTGTCTGAGCACTGCACCGCAGCGTCAGAAGTCATCAGGCCCCAATGCCAGTGCATTGGGGCGGCTGAAGAAGCCTGACGAACGGTGATGCATGTCTTGAGCGCAGCTAAGACCTACATCTACGCATCGTTCCCTTTTGCCAATTTTCATGACTTCCGTAACAGCTTTGGATATGAATGTTAGCAGTGACCTTTTTATGCATTGTAAGTAGGTAACTCGCATAGCCTTCCTCTATGCGTAAGCTGTGGGACAGCGTCCGTGGCGTCTGCTTGATCTTAGGGTATACAAAGAAGCGTAGCTGAAGGTCATATTGAGCCCCAAACAGTATAGTAACATGACGATACGAAGGGACGGGCATTTATGTATTCGTCCGTTTGTTGTTGCGCGTTTTTAAAATGAATTTCAACCAACTCGCCCAAATGTATCTTTTAGTATACACTAAACAATTGTAAATACTGCGCCAAGAAAATCGGCGAAATATGTATAGAGGACTTTTTGGATGTTATGAAACACACAGACTTCACGCAACACGTAAAACGAACATGTCGGTGCTAAAACGGACACTTTCTGCTGGTCAAGAAGCTGAATTCCACCTGTACACTGATGTCGAGTGGATCATCTGTACATATGTCATAAATTAGTCGATTGCTGGGACTGAAAGCGATGTATTACCATATGACACGTGCCGCTTAAGTAATTTCACTGAAGTTTTTGTTGGCTCCACCTAGGTGCACTTAGGTGGGGCCAACAAAAACCACAGTGAGGTACTCGGCTGCTGACCCGCAGGTCGCGGGATCTAATCCCGGCTGTGGCGGCTGCATTCCCGTTGGAGGCGGAAATGCTGTAGGCCCGTGTGCTCAGAATTGAGTACACGTGAAAGAAACCCATGTAGTCTAAATTTCCGGAACCCTCCACTATGGCGTCTCTCATAATCATACGGTAGTTTTGGGACGTTAAACACCACATATCAAATCAATCAATATTCTGATGCAGAAATAAAATTATTTGCGGGTGTCGTAAACAGTTAATTTTGAGTAAAAAAAAAAAAATGCGTACCTTGTAAGGGAAGCGCAAATGAGATGATGGACCCCTGGCTAGTCCTGGCTTTTGCCGTTTTGCTAAGTTTTGCAAACTTTCCGTTCATCCTTGCTTTTTCTTTCTCCTTTTGTCTCTTGTTGTTTTTCTGTCTTTTTCACTTATTTCTCTCTCTCTCTCTTTCTCGCTATTTTGCAAGAGGAGGATGTGTGTCGGTTCTACTGATCTGTTTTCGATAAACAAATTATGGGGAGCCTTCGCTGGTAATACTCAGATTAGGAATTCGTAGCGTCGAATAAATTGTCTTTGTAATAGGGAGAAAACTGGGGAGAAGAACCACTTTCATTGTCAGAACTTTAACGCTGCATCGTCAGACACCGCTGCATTAATTACGTTTCATCCTCGCAGCCTGCCTGTTTTTCACCGGAGTCCATGTGCGGCATCCATTTAGACTTCATGTTTTTTTCGTAACGTATCAATATGTGTGAAAATATACCGATGGTTACCGCTATATATATATATATATATATTATATATATATATATATATATATAATATATATATATATATAATATATATATATATATATATATATATATATATATATATATATATATATATATATATATATATATACCAAAAACAAAAGTGATGCTGGGTCCGGGTAAGATTATCCGTATAGGGAAGAAGACGCACGTACGAAGTGATTTTATTGACGTTTCGGCCACGGGTCCGGCCTTCATCATTTCTGATGAAGGCCGGACCCGCGGCCGAAACGTCAATAAAATCACTTCGTACGTGCGTCTTCTTCCCTATACGGATATATATATATATAATATATATATATATATATATATATATATATATATATATATATATATAACCTAACGAGACATGGAATGGAGAACCGAATATTGATCATCGTGTATATAACGCCTGTGTGCTTTTGATTTTTAACAGATGCTGTTTATAGAACCTCGATGTTGCTTTTGTTGCTGAGCTATGATCTTTAAAGCTTGGTCATTGAGTTTCCTTCAGGGAAACATATCTTTTAAATTTTGGTGAAATGAAAGAAAAATCAAGGCACCTAATGAGTCTCCGTTGCTTCAGCAGTTAATCCAGTTCAGCTTTCTCACTTGTTACGGTGAGAAATTTCCTTCACACCGGTCTAGCAGGGGTCTAATGAGAGCGTCCTTGCGTTTTACACATCCCTGAGTAGGGAAATCAAAGACTGTTTCGAGCTAAAAGCTTCCTCTGCGGAAACTGTCTAGGTAGAATACGATGCGTATATGTTTGGCTAATTAACTTGCAAGTAGATTTGGATTGAGGTTCATATGAGTGCCCTCGCCGCGGTGGTCTAGTGACTAAGGGACTCGGCTGCTGACCCGCAGGTCGCGGGATCGAATCCCGGCTGCGGCGGCTGCATTTCCGATGGAGGCGGAAATGTTGTAGGCCCGTGTGCTCAGATTTGTGCACGTTGAAGAACCCCTGGTGGTCAAATTTCCGGAGCCCTCCACTACGGCGCCTCATACTCACATGGTGAATTTGGGACGTTAAATCCCACTTATGAATATAGTTTGACATAAGTGAACGTATATGTAATTGATTGATTTATATGTGGGGTTTAACGTCCCAAAACCACCATATGATAATGAGAGACGCCATAGTGAAGGCTCCGCAATTTCGACCACCTAGGGTTCTTTAACGTGCACTCAAATATGAGCACACGGGCTACAGCATTTCCGCCTCCATCGGTAATGTAGCCGGGATTCGATCCCGTGACCTGCGGGTCAGCAGCCGAGTACCTTAGCCACTAGACCACCGCGGCGGGGTGAACGCATATATACGTCGGAGTTTCCAATATACAGGGTGCCCCAGCTATCTTTAGCCATAGCTTAAAAATGTGCCGACACACGCAATTACGACGCGACCAAATGCATTTGCTGACCGTTGTTTGGAGTAAATCAGACTATTTTTTGTTTTCTGATCAATTGTTTAATTCGGCCTTTTAACTAATTCTGAAGCAACGAAGATGGGTAAAAAATGTCAGTGAGAAAGTTGTAGATTGATTTGCAAAATGTCCGCTTAGATAGTTTTGATCTTTATAGCTATTATTATTACTGCTTTTTTGTTAACTAGAAATGCCCGCTAAATAAAAAAATAAAAAAACACGTGACAAACCCACTGATGCGCATGCGCGCCGTGATTCTGGTACTTCCTAACGTTCTGCGTACTAACGATACGCTTCCTTCGCACCGGTTCATGACAGTGGTATAGTCACAGTGGTTATCGCTTTTATGGCTGTTAGCGAAACGTGTTGATCGCGAAGCCACCACGATCGTCGCGGCCCTGTCAAGACAGCACAATTAATTGATTGATATGTGGGGTTCAACGTCCCAAAACGACCATATGATTATGAGAGATGTCATAGTAGAGGGCTCCGGAAATTCAGACCACCTGGGTTTCTTTAACGTGCACCCAAATCTGAGCACACGGGCCTACAGCATTTTCGCCTCCATCGGAAATGCAGCTGCCGCAGCCGGGATTCGATCCCGCGACCTGCGGGTCAGCAGCCGAGTACCTTAGCCACTAGACCACCGCGGCGGGTCAAGACCGCACAATTGGGCAAATGCTATGGTCGTTCTTACGTGGAACGTGAGGGAACACTAGAATCACCGTGCGCACTGGCGCGCGAGCGGGCTTGTCACGTGTTTTTTTTTTTAATTTCGCGGGCATTTCCAGTCAGTAGGAAAACACTAAAAATTACCTGATATAAAGCTCGACACTGTCTAATCGAACGCTTTGCAAACCGATCAACAACTTTCTCGATGGAACGTCCGGCCCATTTTAGTTGCTTAAAAATTAGTTAATAAAGGTGACCTAGTTAGTCAATTAACCTGAACACAAGGACTTGTCTGACTCGCTCCAGGCAACAGTCAGCAACAGGCATTTGATCGCGTCGTCATTGCGCGTGTCGGAATACTAGACACTTTTAGTTGGGCGTACGTAACGAGCACACGTACGCAGCATTGCCACGGGAGGAACTGCGCATGAGAGTACGTAACGCATCGATTCCAGAGATGCGCGCGTATACGCCCTAAACAAGATGCTGCGTACGTAAAGCAATGTTTACCACGTTACGTTCTCTCAAGACCTCGAAGAAAGCAGAACGACAGTATATGGAGGCAGCAGTGGCGTTCGACGCAGACGGCAATAGCGGACCTGATGCAAGGCATGTGTATTGCACAATGAAAGACGATGTTTTGATGCTAGACTAGGTAATACTGCTTCGCGTTCCGGCATCTTGATGATTCAGAAGAAATTGCCTGGCGTCTCATGAAAATCTTTATCGTATTCAATAGTGTGGGTTCAGGAACGCGTCTCTTTCGGCCAGGCCTCTCGGCGAATGAACCCGTATATAAAATGGCACCTTGGTACGTACTTTTATTCATGGTGCAACATAACATGCCTTGGAGGTTGTGCGAGCTTTCACTCCATAAATGTGCTGGTAGTAAATCTTGAGGTCATGAATACCTGGAACACGACCACTTCCTGTGGGTACGCTAACCTCCTTATTCGAAACGTTGCTTGACTTGAACTTGACTTGCCACCGACTTCAATGTAGCAGAAACGCGTTTCGAACGTGCTGTCTTCAGGCAGTGCCAAGGCAGCACAAACGCACAGACATCTTTGAAACGTGCTTCATTGAAGGTGGTTTCACGCCAAGTTGAAGTCAAAGAGCGTTTATGAATACGGGGGTAAGCCTCATCCGCAGTAGCGCTGGAAAGAACGCTGGGGTCGATCCAGTGTGGCCATGCCCGATCAGACGCCGTTCTTACATTGCGCACCCAAGTTCAAAACAGCAAAGTTGAACGTGCGCAGTCAGTGCACCCAGGAACGATGCTAAAATCTACACAGCGAACGCCACGGCCTGATTTGTACGCTGGTGGCCCTACCCTGGCAGTCGTGTTTCGGGCAGATCACAGAGGCCACGTTATGACTGGGACCACGGTAGGGGGACTAGCATACTTCTAACGTTGGTGGCTCTGTTAAGCATATTAGAAACCCTTGCATCTCGCATTCCATCTACCTATTTGACTGAAACGCATCAAGGTATACGTTAAACTAAAGGTGTTTTCGCACGGTTCTCTTGTCGCGTACGCAACGGAATTTTCATGGCGTACGCAACGTCTCCGTACGCCCAACTAAAAGTGTCTATATTTAAACTCTGGCTAAAGATAGTTGGGGTACCCGTTATAGTTGGCCATTCAATTAAGCGTGCACGCTACAGCTTCAATCCCGATACAGCCACTCGAGTTCCTAGCTCTAACCAGGCTCGTTAAGTTCGTGTTTTGACGGATTGGCTATTGCAAACTGCAGGGCTGCGTGACAGCGACGTCCGAGTCTGGCGAAACGTTTTCTAGTTCATGTGCCTCTTTCTCTTGACAGTCACCGCGATTCTCGCTGTCGCTATAGAGGCCGTTTTTCGGCACTGGTCGCATAGTAGTCATCCGAAATCGTGTACTAAGGCCGGGCAATGCACGCGTTGCTTTGCCGCCTCAGCGATCGTCTTCGCTTCAGCTTATAGTCGTTGCCAAGCGAGCTCCCGTCATTACAGCTACGAGCTGGTTAGGTGTACTCGTTTAACGAGTCACTCGAGTGACTCGACGAAGGCGGCCAACGGCAAAGCGCAAGAGGGACGAAACGGGCTCGAAACTGGATGATTCAGAAGTCTATACATATGGTTGCTTGTATAGGTCGTTGCGTTAGGCTTTAGCTAGGCGATGCTATAGGTTGTTTGCATGCAGGCTGATTTTCAGAGATGTTCGGAGTTAGACCACAGACAATCAAATACACGACACGCTTGTCTAAATTCCGGAGACAGAAAACATGCGCTGAAGCCGAGCCTTCGCTCCTCTCATAGATCTATACGGGCTCGTCGCGGATGCCGCAGGGCTTCCATCGCTTGGGGCTCTTCTCGCAGCCGTCGTTGCCTTTCCCGTTCCCCAGTAATCTCTCCTTGTGCGTACTTGAGGTTTTTGGTTAGCCTCCGCCCTTTAACAGTCATTTTAAAGGCTAATTGTCACGCCGACTTTTCTAGACCGTGGTCGTAGTAATGACAGTCACGCCTTGCCCCGCCACGGTGGTCTAGTGGCTAAGGTACTCGGCTGCTGACCCGCTGGTCGTGGGATCAAATCCCGGCTGTGGCAGCTGCATTTCCGATGGAGGTGGAAATGTTGTAGGCCCGTGTACTCAGATTTGGGTGCACGCTAAAGAACCCCTGGTCGAAATTTCCGGAGCCCTCCACTACGGCGTCTCTCATAATCATATGGTGGTTTTGGGATGTTAAACCCCACAAATCAATCAACAGTCACGCCTTCCGGTCTTAATTCGTCGCTCTACATTTAATAATAATAAAAAAAACGCAAATAAGATACCAGGCCAAAACGAAAAAAAAAATGCATTATGCCTGGAAGATACAACCACAGCAGTCTTCAAACCTGAGGAAAAGTGGAATGGTGATGTTTGTCAATGCATCGAAAATTTATTACTCGCAAGTTTCAGTGACGGGTATACGTATACGCCAATAACCCGGCGCTGTCGAGCGTAAAGAATTTCGCTTTCGCCTTATTTCTGAGAAACATGCCCGTAATGATAGCCATTTGCTTGCAAAACTGTTGCCTTCTTTTTTTTTGTACACAAGCGATGAGTGGTAAGATTAACCCCAATTCTGTGGCACATACCCGCTTATGATGATGATAGTTTCGCGGCAGAATCCACACTTTACGGCTTGCTTAAACAGCTTTGTGGTTCAAGAAACTAAATCAAGCTGCGAGGATACCTTGTACACTGGTGTGAAAAAAAAATATTCTTCTAAAGCAGTGTACAAGATAAGGTTCTCGATCAAATAGATGTTAGGTAGAGCGATATGGGTAAATGAAGCACTTGCTGCTTAACGCACCCTGGACGCACGTTGAGTGCGAACTTAGCTGATCTAACAAAAATGAGCGCAAGTGTCCTGCGGGACCCACTAACGTGGATCGAGCGCTACACACGGAAAATGCCGTAAATGCTTAAAAGCAATGTACACCCTAAACAGGGCTCGCTTGTCCCATTGCTGGTAGCCCTTCTTCTTGGGGCTGTAAAATATTTTTACCGTATGCGACAGCGAGTTTAAAACACATGCTATCATGTTACTGCGTACTCATTTTCGAAAGTTGTTGCCCACGGAAATATATGGCACGAGAGTGTGACTATGGGAAAGCTTACTTTTCTGCGCTTTTCGTGGCGTATTTTGTAATACTTCACTGAACCCACCTAGGGAAAGAAACGAACTAACGCCTTTATTTCCGTTGACTATATTTTCTCTCGGGGCAAGTTTATTAATCGCGGAATAGTTTTTACTTTGTGGCATACGTTGAAAAGTAAATTGCGAAGGACAGATGGTACTTGCCTGAATAGTAGGGTATTTTAGGGGTTCCGGGTTGCCGTATACGGTAAGTAAAGAAATATCGCATCGTCGGGACGTCGCTTTTCCTGTTCTTCGTTTTGTTTTGTCTGCAAAGTCTGTATTAGCCACTATCTAAAACATGTTACAATAGACTGTCGAAGCCTGGTACATTTAACATGAACGGCAATAGCGCAGCGTGGATGGCACCCTATTACCGTCACTGCAAAAGCTCCCTATGAAGAAGCAGTACAGGTTGGTATATTTAAGGCGTGGCGTAACCGATATCACGGCGTTTCTCAGTTGGCTTCATTTGTACAAGCGGTGAGCTATTCCGACTCGCGATCTAGCTAATCGCTCCCGAAGGAGTATAGTCTAAGTGCACGAGAAGATTTCGACTCATTTGGGCGACTTAATGACTCCGAGCTGCATCAGTTACAGATGGGATATTCCGGCAAAACTTGGTCATCGATGATTGCTCGAGTGTAGAGTTTCTCGCGTACTAATCGATAAACAATTGTATCGGGCCAGTATAATCGGCCGTCTTTATTGAGGACATCATCGTCTAAATGCAAATGTTGACGCAGAGAGTGCAGTTTCTTGCGAGTGTCGTCTCAGTCTCACCAAGTCTGTGCATTGCAGCGAATGCGATGGTTCCACTCAGGTATATAACCAGAATAGCGAGCCAGAAGACGTAAATTGTCCGTCTACGATCTGTGAGCGTCAGCCTTTGCCGCACAGCGCGTAGAATTGCGAGACAGCTTATTAAGCGCTCGCAGACCATTGAGTATCGGCGGGCGTTTTTTTTTTTAAAATTATACTTGTTTGAACACATCGTCTTTCTTTGTGACTTAACTTACCTCTTCTACTGTTGTGAACAGATTGCGGAATGTAGGGCAGCTGAAGCCGTCTTTTGTCAGGGATGACGACGAAATCTTCTGCGCGTAGGGCGCCGCATCAAGATGATAACAGCACTATGCATTGTGCCTTGGTCAGGAGTTCACGTATTGCTCATTAGTGCGCTGTGAAGGTTTACCCGCAGAGAAAGAGTAAAACGGGCATTTTTTAATTTTTCAATTATCGAGCGCTAGAGTTGTAAAGGTATAGACGAACATAAGTACTGGAATTGGGAAAACAGCCAGACAACAACGTTCTTTTGGGTGTCGTGTTGCCGCAGTTTGGAAGAAAAAGAAAGTGCTTATGCAACGCGATTACTTGTCTTTCCCGTATTTTTTCCCTTCCTCCTTCGTACCTGCTAATGTCGATCACCTTTTTTATGTTCACGTTCATTTTATTCGTCGCTCTCCGAACGCGTGCGCCCGGCACTCGCTCTGACGCTGCGCGTATTAGGCCGGCGTGTGGTGCAATATCTCGAATTGGCGAGGAAAAATACATAGGCAAAAAGAGAAACAGAGACATCCAGATAAGAACGGGAGGAAAGTGATTTAAACTTAATAAAGTAAGGAAAGAAATTGAGCGAGCAAAAATAGTAAAAAACCGATATCAACACAGGAGGAAAAATAAAGAGTGAGGAGACAAAAAACACAGAAAGAGCAAGAAAGAGACAGAAAGAAACAGAAACTAACAAGCGATGAAAGAAGCACAGGAATGGGGAGAGAGAAAAGGAATCTAAAAGCAAAGGGAAACAAAGAAGGCCGCCCGGCTTTGATGTTTGCTCCTGTCTTGCACCACTATAGTGCTAGCTGCGCTATTTACTTTTTTTGCAAGTATTTTGAAGTATTTCTATGTTTTGCAAGTATTTTATAAGTACTACTGCTTTGTGTGCCATTGTTTGTTATTCCACACTATGTTAAGCCACGAGGCGATGATTTGCTCATTCGCGGTCGCGCAGACCGGAACGCTGCATGGCCGCGTTCCAGTACGGCCTATTCCAACCGCCCACTCGCTCAAACCGCAATCACAATCTCAGCTGTGCTGGAACGCAAGCAGCGTTGCAAACACTTCCGCTGTGCATGACTTCTCCGCCTGTACACCCACTGTCCATCCAAACGAGCCTTTAGAAGGTTTTGGCACTGTTGGTAAAGCCCCTCCATGCGCTTTCCGCCTACAGTAGACGCGATGAGTCGCCACACTGCACGATCACGTGACCATGGCCTCCGAGATGGCGGGCGCGCGGCGGGTTTCTCTCTGGCCGTCCTAACCGCACGGAGAGAGCGTGTTTCCAGAGGTGGGCGGCCCGCTATTTTCTCCACAACGCGGCGCTACTTCGTATGGTCGAAAAGGCTGCCGCGCTGTCGGCGAGGCTAGCATGTGGCGAGAAAAAAAAATGGTTTTGCGCTTTTATATAACTTCTAACTCATTTTGGAATGTCGGGTCAAGGTGTACGAGAGCCAAATGCAATGCTTGGTTGCATATATTCTGAAATTGACGTTTTTTTGTTGTAGATTTGCGCCGCCCATATTAGAGCACTTATAATTGCGATGCCCCTGCAAAACATCCGAAGGTGCTGGAAACTTACTGTACTTGAAAGTTTGCAGACTGTATAGTATAGAGGGCACTGGTGAAGAAAAAAAAAAGACAGCCCGATCAAGAAGCGAACTCAGACGAGTCCCGCGTTTTACGCTCACGGGTTACACTCGAACAAAAGGGTTGCTTTTCTTTCCTGTCGGGAACTAGTGCTGTTTGATTGTAACGTGGTTTCGATAGTCCACCCGTCGAGCAGGAGAAGCAAGATACAAGTAGGAAAGTGTAGGCGGTTGTCATGCGTCTAGACTATGTCTAGACTGAACGTCGCTGGTTACAGGCAGGTTTTGGTCACTTATAGTGGCCCATTCGCACTGTGAATATCACGGTGTTTATTGGATACGTTGGGCAATGTAGAATGAGCATCGAAAAGTTTTGCTTCTTCAACAAGTACGTAGCATGCGTTCAGAGTTACATGTACTTCAGATGAAACACTCTGGTATTATAGCAGTGACGATTTGCTCTTTCTCACACTTCACTTCGGCTGACCAGCTCATAAATATCCTTACGTGATATATTCGTAAAATTATGAGTCAATATCGGAGACCAATGCGAGTGAATTACGATAATTTGTTCAGTTTTCCCACATGCAAGTCTCCAGAGGAAAAAGGATACTAGAATTCCTTTATATTTCGACATTCGAGGTATTTCGAGACAAATGAACCGTAATAAAAAACGTAATACTGCCACAGGTGAGTTGATACCTCCTTACAAATACTAATTAGGAAAATTCAGCAGCTGCCATGCTTTTCTTTGCAAATGGGACCAAAATAAATGCAGTAACAGAAAAAAAGTAATTTATTTCAGTTCATCCAGAAGATCCTGGCGGTGCGGAAAAAACAAAACAAAACATGCGCACGCTGGAATCCCGTGCGTTCTGCTGCAGGCCATTGTCTCAGCCGCCCGGACCCTCACTCAATGCGCCCTCTCGTGGTAGCCGGGTGCGCGAGGCGATACTCGTTGGTTTTGCTTGGGGAAACCGGCGATTGGGACTATAGAGTTCACTAAATATGCACTAGAGAGAACTCTGGTGTTAATGTCTGTGGAAGCTGCAACGCACGGCGCTTCAGCGAGCATGAGAATGATGGGTAGTACACGGATTTGTCTAATCTTCGTACTTCTGGCTCCGTGTGTGTTCGTGTGGCTTGAAACTGTTTTCTGACGAAACAAAAATGGGCAAACGTTCAGCGGTCGCGCTTCACGACGTTATTCTTTTAGGCTTAGCATTTCAAATAGGGTCACGAAGTTCAAAAGGGTTTGTTTTTTGTCTTTGAAATAATACCGAAACACAGCAATAAACAAAGCCACAAGTGCTATTCGCACCCACAAGTACGAAGACTAAGCAAATACATGTACTACCCATCATTCCCATGGTCGCTGTACGATCGCAGCGCCAGAGTCCCCTCTAGTTAATGTTTGACACTCCACAAGCCCTCCATCTCGGAGGCCATGACGTGACTATCGTGTCCCTCTCCCTGCCACCGCCTTCTTTATAGGCCTCGCTGTCGCCACCTTACCCTCTGACACCACTGCTGAGCGTTACTATGGCTCACGGCAAAGCGTCAATCAAGAACAGCTTCAGTGTTAAAAAAAATAATACCAACACGACGAAGCACTGAGACTGCGTGCCTGTGTGTGGGTATACAAATAATGATAAACATAGGCAGTGATGCCAAAGAAAGGGTAGGGGATATTATTAGAAGTAATTGTAATGTAATTGTTTAAGAAAGACAAGTGGACGAAAAGATACCTCGCCGTGGGCAGGGACCGAACTTGCGACCCTCGGATAACGCGTCCGATGTCTTTACCAACTGAGCCCTTAATATTATTATATCTTCTTTCCTTCATTCATAGGGAGGATCTCGTTCTGGCAGACTTAAAGCCGTCAGGTGATATGTGACGGATTATTGGTCAGCTGCCAGCTCCTAATTAAATCACGTGCTACGTGACGCCGACAGGAAAAAAAATTGGCCCCGTATTTACATGTTAATCAGCAAATGTCGTCGAAAGACGATAGTCTTGCAAGTGGAGAGAGTGAACAAGACATTTATTTGATGTTCTGCGCAACGAAATCGGTGAATGGTATCTGGAGGCGCTCTGTTAGACTCACCTCGAGCGTGCAGCGGAGGTGAACGAGCGCATGAAGTCACGTCACACGTGAGACACGAGCGCAATCTGGCAGTTATCTTCCAGGACAAAACGCTTGACTCTGAGACGGTCGCGCGCCCATCTCAGAGGTGATAAGGGTAGAACGCAAGGCGACGTGTAGGTGCCACCACCGTCGTCTTAGCAAAGCGTTGGAAACACTCCCCGTTACGTTCAAGCGATGCATGGTCTGTGCAGCGTTATAAGCGCTAAGGTCCTTAAGATTACTTATGTATGCTTTTTCTAGTAAAAGACGCACATGCAGAATATATACGTGTTGTTATGGTGCCCCAGACATGCGCAATAATTGCTTTTTAATTGAAAATTGCACAAGCATGAACGCTCGGTTTTGAGCAACATTGGTGGGCGCTGCGGATGGGGTCGACCGTTTCAAGTACCCGATGCCGTTAAGAGTGGACGAACATATAAGCGTACAGACAGACAGACCAAAATTTTTGCGTCGAAGGTCCCCAAGAAAGACTATCGTCATTTAAAAAAAAATGTCCCACACTCGCCTCCGAGGCGTCAGCGTCAGTCAGCGCCGCCGCGTGTTGCCATTGGCGGCGCTGACTGACGTTGACACGTTTAAATGCACATACATACCCTATGAGGTGGACGGGGGGGGGGGGGGAAGCGGGGACAACCCTCGTAATATCTCAATTAGTAGAGCATCCGACGCGTTATTCGAAGGTCACAGGTTCGTTCCCAGCCTATAGCAAGTGATCTTTTCGTCCACTTGTCTTTATTCAATAATTATATTAAAATTACTTCTAATAACATCCTCTATATTCTTGGCATTATTGTCTGGTATTTTCAATGTTTGTGTGTTTAACAAAAAAAAAACGAGATCACACTTCTTTCCTTATGTGTGTGGGTACGTATTTTAAAATGCGAATGACATGTTCTCTACGGTATGCGTAAGTGCAATGCATGTGTGCGCGGTAATAATTATTGGGGTTTAACGCCCCAAAACCACGTTATGGGGATGAGAGACGCCTAAGTGGAAGGCTCCGGAAATTTCGTCCGCCCGGAGTTTTTTAACATGCACCTAAATCTAAGTACACGGGCCTCAAGAATTTTCACCTCCGCCGAGATTGCATGTGTGCGTATGCGTGCGTGTTTACGTTATATGGGTGCGCGCTTGCTTTCTCCTCAGCGTTCGTAGCATCCTCTTTTACACTTACCACATATTTGCGGGCGTGTACTACATCTGGCTAACTGCACGTTAAAGTTTCTTTTTTTTTAAATTACAACTGAAAAAGTAAAGTTTTAGACAGTCACAGTCTTACGGAAACGTAGCTGCCATGGAATAATTACTCTAGTATTAAGACATTTCGGGCGCGCCACTTGAGAATGATGAGGCATCCGCCAAGCAGACCAGCGGGTACTGTGCACCCCTGAAAAAAAAAAATGCTTTACGGTTAATTTAGAAAGTCTCGCTGGCGACGTTGGTGATGGCGTAATCCAGCCGTATACATGTGCTACGGGGCTTTAAGAAGCCTGTTACAGAGTGCACATGTGCGTGCGCCTGCGTGGATGGACGAGAAAGGGCCGCATTTGCGCCCGTGTCGAGCTGTATACGGAGAGACGGCAGCCACCGAGCTCGTTGATGGCCTGCGCGTGCAGTCACTCTGGCGGTCTTCTCTCCGCCCTCTTCATCGCCTGCAGCGCACGACTTCGGCGCGGCTGGCGAACGCGGACAGTCGTTGGCTCTAGGCATGCACTGCGAACTCGCGAAAGCGCCTGCTAGGCACTCTGCATTTGCATCCTGCGCTGCAGCTCAGTGCCGCGCGAAGTTTTTGTGCCCTGTCGGTTTAGAATGGGCACTGAGAGGCAGAACAATTTTCTTCTAGCACAGGCTTCGTCTCTTTCACAATTCTATCTGACCTGCATGGTGTGCAGGGAGCTGTTTCTTTCTGCCGAGGAATGAGGGTCGCTCTGGGGTTAGATTCCAATGTGCAGGGGGCTAAAACGCCAGCGTATAGCTATAAGCTATGATCTTTGGAGAGTAATCCGTATACGGTTTTAGTGCGGCGACTCTCATAGCCTCCCGACTGCCTTGGGATGCCAAACCCAATTGATCTGTACGTTTATTGTTGCAATTGTTTTGTGTTATAACTACAAATTATATAACGTCGTTCCAGTGCGGTTGTGATGATGATAATAATAATAATAATAATAATAATAATAATAATAATAAAATAATAATAAAGTCGCTGCTGTGCCGCAAAGGTGAAGCAATGAACGCGGTAGCAACATATTAGAAAGTCACGTGCAGAATGGAAAACAGATCAAAACGTACCCCGCGTTTCTCACGCACAAATAACGCATGAAACGTACTCACAGGTACAGGTGAACGCGAATAAATGTCTCAATTGTCACTTCGCTGTGTCTGAAAAGCGCGTGCTTTTCGCAAAGGGAGACAGTGGCATTTGTGCACCCGGTAACTACAACAGAATCGTTCCAAGCCGAAACCAGCCAAGACGTATGATCCTCCCATCCTCGGCACTGCGAGATGAGGGCGCGCGAAGGAGCATCGCTCTCCTCCTCTTAGCGGGGCAAAGTGCGTGTGACAAGCTCGTGCACAAACTCCAGAACGCGTTCCGCGCGACACGCACGCGCTTCCGTTTATTCGAGTTCACTGACTCGCCTGCACCCTCTCCCGCTCCTCTCCTCAAGTTTTTCGGAGCTCGCCGCCAGGGCCAGTGCGGCGTAGTCGTCGCTCCGCAAACTTGAGCTTCGGTTCCCTATAGAGAGCATTCTACCGCAAGAATTTTCCAAATTGGTTCATTACAAGGAAATATTAAAAAATATTTAAGCAGTGTGTAACCATGACGTGAGGTGATGCTTGACTGAAGCATGATCCTCCCGTCAACCGACCGGTTCACCGGCGCTGCCCATCGCTCAGAAGGACTTCAGGGTAGAAGACGGGGAGAACTGTGGCAGATGGTGGAGGTGACGAAGAGGTGCGTTGCGTCGTCGTGGAGATCTACGTCTTTGATTTTTTGTGCTTATTTTATATTTCTTTATCCAATTACTTTTACTCGGTCACGCCGGTTTTGGTGCAACAAAGCAATGGCGACCCGTCAAATAGGGAAAGGCCACCATCGTCATCTTCACACTCTCGCTACTTTTCCTGTACAGTGTCCTCAAGCCAAAACACTTCCTGGCATTCTCTGCACCTGAGCTGGATGAAGGATCGTGTGCCGCACACGCGTTACCAAACGTGTCATGATGCGTCGCGGAGGAAGGAATGACTTGGTTCCTTCCTCCATGCGACGCGTGGATGAGACGCGCCCTCTGTCTCGTGCGGTCTATAGTGCGCTAGTGTTCCTGATCGAATGTCATCCTCGGCCGCCGCCCCGGCGGTAGGCGAGTAGGCATCCAGGATCTCCTTGGTGCACGGCGCAGCACGTTTAATTGGGACTCGCTCGGCGGATTTCAAGCTGAACGGCTGTGTCATCCGCGATCTCCTATATGCCGATCGGGACCAGTCTTCGTACTCATTCGACCATGTCCTTCATCTTTTCTTATCTCTTCTTTCTGCCGTCCCTGTGCGGCGAGTTCTTTCTCTTCCTTATCCTTCTACTATTCTTTTATCCCCTCCCTCCATATCCTACTAGGAGATTAGCGGTGTCGCCAGAATAGGCAGATAGAAATTAGCTCATTTTTTTTCTTCAAGAACCATGCATGCATTCACCTTTAACAACGTAACTAGCTCAGTGTCACGCCATCGCCCGTGCACCTTGTAGCGCGGCGCTGGCGATGAGCAGAGCAGGCGACGTTCAGTTTGAAATGTGAGGTTTTTATCAGGCTTTCAGTAGCGATCTGCGACATGATTGTCAGTGCGTGTTCTAAGCGAGCACTTTTCAGTTCGAAATCACCAGACCTGGTGTGGGCCCCTTTGACGTGCTTTGGCATTGTACAGTACGAAACGGACAGCATTTGGCCTCCACTGAAACGCACCCGCGACTTCCGTGTCTAGAGCCGAGCACTGCAAACCCATTGCCAGTGCAGCGGACACGAGCGATCTTTGCCGTGGCGCCATTAGATGATGAGTTGTACGCAGAGGAAGGCAAATAGGAGCTCGGATGCAGAACATGACTATAGGTTCCGGTGGAGCCTCCGCAGCGTGCCGTCACACTGCTTTTTTGTTAGTCGCATTACGCGGAAAGTAACTTTCTTGCAGAATGACAGTAATTTCGCCCGACTTTAAAAATGTATTATTTCTCCCCGTGGACATTTACTGACTTTCAAAGTTCTGCCGGTGGTACCCCAGTAGCGACATACGCGAATAAACTTGCGTACCGTTTAAACACACATGCATTTTCACCATCTAGGCCTTTTAAATCTTTCGACATACATGGTGTCCACACAAGTGACGAATTTTTCTCTCCGATCTTTGCCTCCGATTGGCAGGGTACGAAAGCATAGTTACCTTTTTTAAAGACGATAGTCTTTCTTGGGGACCTTCGACGCAAAAATTTTTGGTCTGTCTGTCTGCTGTCTGTCTGTCTGTCTGTCTGTCTGTCTGTCTGTCTGTCTGTCTGTCTGTCTGCTTGTCCGTCCTTAATGATACCTTAAATGGCATCAAAGTGGCCAAACAATACTCCAAACGACCGACTCCATCCACAGCGCCCACCAATATTAATATTGCTCAAGATTCAGCGTTCATAATTGTGTGATTTACAATTAAAAGGCAATTATTGCGCATATCTGAGGGACCATAATAACACGTCAATATTCTGTATGTGTGTCTCTTACTAGAAAAAGCATATCGCTCGCTGGACTCCGTGCCGACCGGTTGTGCTCTCGCGATCTCCGGCGTCAGCGTAGCTCTGGCCGACTAGGCTCGCCCTACGTCATCTCCTGGCGCCGAACTCCGACGACAGTGTAGCTCTGACCGACTGGACTTGCTCTACGCCATTTTCTGATGTCGACAAGAGCTCTCGCAAGTGGTGCCCCGTCCTCGGACTACTGTGACCGTGTTTCCATCTTCTATCTCTTCTATCCCCTCGATTTGTCGTCGCTCTATCTGGCTTTCCTCATCTCTCTTTCTCTCTCTCTACACCTTTATTCCTATCCTTTTAATCCCTCCTCATCCCTATTCCTTGTGAGCTACTGCTGAGGTGTCGCACCCTGATGCAGACTGTTGCGGGGCTCACTTTTCTTTTCCTTCTTCTAAATACACTCCCCCCCCCCCCCCCCCGACGAGAAAAAAACATACATAAGTAATTATAAGGACCGTAGCGTTATCACGCTGCGCTGACAGTGCAACGCGATGCTTAAAAAGGCAAGTGTTTCCAGCGTTTTGCTAAGACACGGTGGTGGCACCTACCCGTCGCCGTGCGTTCTACACCTTATCACCTCCGAGACGGGCGTGCGCGCCCGTCTCGGAGCCGCATGCTTCGTTTTCCAAGAAAATTGCCAGATGGTGCTCATGTCTCACGTGTGACGTGACTCGATTCGCTCGTTCGCCTCTGCTGCACGCTCGAGGCACTCGAAGACAGCGCCTCTAGAATACCATTAACCGATTTATTTGCGCAGAACATCAAATAAACGTTTTGTTCACTCTCTCCTCATGCAAAACTATCGTCTTTCGACGACATTTGCGGGTTAACATGCAGATACGGGCCATTTTTTTCCATCTTTCGAGTTACATTAGTGTGAAGGGCTGAGGTAAAAAAAAAAAAGGACGAAGGACCAGCGCACGTCCCGTGTCTGTCTTGCTTCCAGTTATTCGCTTCGCAAGCGGAGCGCGCTTTTACGGGTGCATGGCCCGAAGGAGCGAGCTCGGGCGGCACTTGTCACTTCAAGCTGCGCCAGCTACCGTCTGCTTTTGGCCAGGAGAAATGCCGCGCGGTGGTCCGCGAACATTCGAAATGTTGTGAATCAAGCAGAGCGAAACAGGAAGAGAATGAGCACGTCCTTTGGCGAAAATTGGGCAGACCGTGCCTGAACTCTCGAGGGCGCATGCACACAGTTATACGCAAACGCATGTCGTTTGAAAAAGACATGTCCAAGTCCTCGCTGCAGAGCG
>NW_023608733.1:0-26857 GCF_013339725.1 Rhipicephalus microplus | reverse complement strand
CTCTACCTCTTCCTTCTTTTTTTATCTACCGTCTTCTTCTTTTTATTCACAAAACACCCATTCCCTCTTCACTGGCACAATTCGTCATCACTTCATCCCGTCACCTACACCCCCGTAGCTACAGTTGTTCCTGTTAGGAAGAAGGAGATTGTACGAAGCACTAACAAATCAGTTTTGTTCTAGTTTTAAGGAAGACAAGTCCGCTTGTGAAAATGCCGCCCGAAGCCTTGATCGAGCAAACAGCACGCTAGATATTGTTCTGCTATCTGTGAGGCATTGTGAGATTCTTTATGGCCTCCAAGATGGCGAGCGCACGGTGTGTGTCTTGGAGGCCGTGCGACTCTCGCTTTTGATTAAAAAAAAACCTGTATGTACCATTCGCGCGCGCGCGCTGGTACAATCTACTGTGTGTGTGTGTGCGTGCGTGCGTGTGTATGTAACAAACTAATAATAGTAAGCACTTACTTACGGTTGAAGGCGCACTAGGGACCAGATTTTGCAATCGCGTTCAACTCTTACAGGCGAAGCTCAAGGGTCCCCCACTTTTTTGTTCTCGTTTTAAGAAAGAAAAATCCGCTTGTGGAAACTTTGGCATGACACAATTCCTATTTACGGATTTTTTTTCATTGGATTTATCTGAACCGTCTCAAGAAATATTCTGTCGATTTCGAGTAGAATTATATGTGGTACTCACAATTATTTACTCATTGGTAGCGAACTTCCCTTATCTGAGAATGAGGCGGCAGAATTATCGCTCTTTACATAGGCTTCGGAGTGTCACTAAAAGTATTTTAGGTTCGAGGAAAGTGCTTTCTTGTGATAGATTCTATTCGTTCTGTAAAGTTATATCTAATTCTGTGTCAAGTGAATGTCGCTAAGATATTACCTTTTTGTTTTTGGCCTTCACGGCATACTACCTAAGGACACTATTGTGGTAATTAGGCTTCTTACAACTATCATTAGTTATGTGTAATTCGTACATCTTACAGTACTTTGGCAAGTTATATTCTGTTCAAATGCCACCTCACTACTCATTGCCTAATTTGGCAACATATGCATTTTATGCACATTAAAGCGACTGTTCTTACGACATTGAGAACCATGCTACAATTACTACTCGTAAGTTATCACTTCCTTTTCGCTTATTCACACTGTCCTTCGTTTAATCAGCTCAAATTTTGTTCTTACCCATAATACGTCAAAGAGAAACCTAGAAAACAATACACTGCATCTCTCATGACCATTATTTAGGATGGCTAGTCTAGCCCGAAAGAGATAGAACATAGAGCACAACGCTGCTGGACTAGACGAACGTAAATTATCCACGTCCTGGGCCAATTCAAAGGTGACATTGCACGTCTCTCAATGGCTGACTTGCGGTCAATGCCCAGAGTACGCCAGATAACTCAACGAAAACAGGGTGAAATTTCTTTTATATAAGCCATACGCGGATCTGCACTGGTTTGGTGCTAGATACCAAAGCACAACGACAATACATGCATTGTTAGCAAGTGGGTTATTTATATTCAATTAGGCACATCCCATCTGCATCGTTTAAAGCGGCTCCGCTCAAGGATTACGACAGGTTAATTCAAAATGAAGCAAAAGAGAACAAGCGCTTGGCAAATATGCAGTCCTTGGAGCGTATACATAGGCGATGGGTTTGTACGTGAGGACTTCAGCCTAACTGGAGACATCTAAGCCAAGTGACGAGCATGCAGCATAATAAAGGGAGATTCTTGCGATAGAAGGTAATAGAAATGCACCTTTTGCTTCCTCCATGACCCTATTCAAGTGCACAACACATTAAACAGATTGACTTCCCAAACAGTGTCATTTGCTCTGACTGTGGCTGGGCCAATAAACACAAAAACTAATATTGCCATTCAGCCATTTCTGAAGGTAGAAGACTACATCGCAGGCCGACAAGCCATTCGATTCCTCTGAGATGTATCGTGGAAGCCAGACTAAGAGGGTGGCTTTAAGGACCAGTAGCCCTTTCTCCTTAACCTATACAGTAACTTTCATCCCGGAAAATAGACCGAAGACGTGACTCTTTTAGACGTAGCCGTAATATCATTATTACTTTACTAATAGTACAATCATTATTATTATTAGTAGTAAACTTAGTAGTAGTAGTAGTATAGTAGTAGTAGTAGTAGTAGCAGCAGTACTAGTGGTGGTGGTGGTAGAAGCAAGTGGTAAGATTCGTCGCATTTGCTTTGTATGATACTCCCTTTTAAGTAAGGAACGCCTATAAATATCACAGACATTATGAAACTATTCATCTTGGTACAGGATTTACACGTATGCCACTTGTCCAGCGTTTTTTATATGAAGTTTTTCGGCCTATTTTCATGCAGTGTTCTTCCTCGCTCTTTAAGGGAAAATGATTCAATTGCTCTTGGGCCGAAACTTCCAAGTGTATTATCTGAAGTGTACGGCGTACTCACACACATTCTTTATACACTTATGGCTCGATGGCACCACGTTTTATCGCTGCTCACATTATCGGCTGAATGCGACCACACGTCTTTGTTGGGAGGATAATTATGCTTTTATACTCCCACAGTTTTTTTTTCGGGAGTGCAGTGATCATTAGCACGATTCCTCGATGACGCACTAACGCTGCCAAAGCACACATGCAAAAGCGTCGCAGTAGTGACGCGTAATCGAAGAAAATGCGCGCTTGTAAAGTGCTCGAGATGTGATATTCTTTCTTGCTCTGTTTCTTTTTATCTTTTTTCTTTCTATTTCTTTCACCTTGTCTTTGCTGTTCTCTTTTCTTTCTTTCTTTCACGAACCATAATAGCGAGTAGTGTAGGTCCTCAAGTTGAAAGTTGCAGTGAGGCGTGTTGAAGTGACGTCGTCCCCTGTAACAACGGAAATAACAGAGAGCTCAGTGCAGTCGTGAGATGCGTGCTTTGAAAAGTTAGGCGGGTAAACGCACCCGTACTATTGGCTCCTTCACCCTCCACTGTTCTTCGTCTTTTGTGAGCTGCTGATATTGTCATTTCAAAATGTGCCAACTTACTTGAATTTCAATTCTTCCACATTCGTACATGCTTTTAAAAATGTTAAATCGCACAAACAAGTCTAGTCGCTGCGTTACTTCCTTTAATAAAAATGAGGATGTGGTTGACCGTTGAGTTTCGTCGAATCCTCAGTAAGGTTGCGCAAATATTTGCCACTTTTCATGGCAGCATGTTAGGTTACACCACTGTTTTTTTTCGCAAAACTGCCAAAGATAAATGAAGCGAGTCGTATGATCAAGGCGTATAAAATATTCGTCTCTGCAGGAGCATGTGCGTGGAAAGCCGCATATTGTCAAAAATAATTGCCATGCGAAGTTGACGTCTATATGAAAAAGTCTAAGTAGGCTTGTGTATGAGAAGCGGCTTCACACAGCCTTCCTAACAGAGCGCAGCATTTTTTAAGTGCGTGCCACTTAGAGGCCCGTAATAAGGCTAGTAATGCTCAAAAGCAGACGAAAAGAAATTAGCAAGGTCTAAAATAATGCTATTACCAGCAATAACCAGCGACAACTAGCAATACTAAACTTTACATCACAAATGCTTCGGAAACACGTAGTTGACTCCTGCGCCACGCAAGAGACAGCATCACCACCTCGCAAAGTGGGCTATTGCTCCTGCCATCTCTACTTTGCCGGTGCTTCATCGCAACATCTGAAGAAAGGAACAACCTCACGGAACACTGTGCAGGCAACATGTATCTCAACCGCTGAAACACCCACGAAGTCAATAAAACGCACCTAAGGTAATGCGCATGCTGCCCACCAAGTTTTCCGTTTTCCCTAACCATGTTCTGCTCGTGCCAGGGAAACCCTGCTTTATGTAATCGACGGTTTGCTAAACGGAGCAGCCAAGAACTCTACGAACGAGAATCGCTGGGTGACCATGCTACGTGATTACTCAAGTTTAAAAGGTTTAAAAGTACGGGAGCAGCATTTTGTAGGTGCGAAGTATTTCTTAGCGAACTTCGGCAACTTTGAATCTATCTATCTATCTATCTATCTATCTATCTATCTATCTATCTATCTATCTATCTATCTGCGACTTCTAGCTCTCCTGGCCATTTCGATAATGGTACCTTTCCCCAAACCAACATGTCACAACATACATAACTGTATGACAAGAATGACTGACTAGTCACAACATGAAAATCTTTACATGCATGTCATGAATGTCATGATTTACATTTCATAGTTTTGCTGCTCTTGCAGTGGTTTCATTTACATTCACATATTGCAAAACTGGTATGGTATGAAATCACTGCATGGCAAACATAATCAACAAATCCCAACATGGAAATCATCACATAAATGCCATGTAAGTCATGACTACGCTTACGGTGCGCTCGTGGTCATTTCACTAATTTAACAAATACCAAGTTTGATATTACGTGACTGGAATTGATGATGAAGGTATACGACTGGTACAAACAAGATCATCTTGACATGCGTGTCATGTAAGATCATGACTACATCCCGCGCTCAATGCGTGCTAGCGGCCGTCTCGCTGAATCCACATATACGAAATTTGGCATCACGTTACGTGAATTGGCAACGAAGGTAAATATGTCCGAACATGATAATCATAACATCCGGTCATGTAAAAGATGACTAAATGCTACACGCATAGTGTGCTCACGGCCGTTTCACTGACTTCCCATATATATCAAGTTTAGTGTTACGTGACGCGAATCAATGACGAAGGTATATGACCGGTGCAAACAAAAATAGTCGTGATATGTGTGTAATCCAAGAACATTACTACATGCCACGCTCATGATGCGCTCGCGGCCGTTTCACTAGCTTCACATATACCAACTTTGGGGTTATGTGTTGCGAACGGACGACGAAGGTAATGCCAAGTCCAGACAAGATAATGCTGACGTGCCCGTCATGTAAAACATGACTACGTCCTACGCTTACAGTGCGCTCGTTGTCATTTCGCTAGCTTCACGTATACCAAGTTTAGGTTACGCGACGCCAATGAATTACGATGGTATACGACTGGTGCAAAGATAATATTCATGACATGCGCGTCATGTAGAAACATGGAAACATGCCACGTTCGTGATGCGCTCACAGCCGTCTTGCTAGCTTCACTATACCAAATATAGTATTAAGCGATGTTAATGAACGATGAAAGTAAATGCCTTGTCCAAATATCATAATTATGACATGCTTGACAAAATGCTAAATGACAAAATGCTTAGCCTTTAGCGCACTTGACTTCATTTTTCAAGCTACACTAACAACAAATCTGGTATCACGTGACCTGAAGAAAAGTAAAGGTAAATGTCACGTCCGAACATGATAATCAAGATATGGAAGTCATGTACGGCATATCATACGTCTAGCTCGTAACAGTGTGCTGATTTTAAAGTGACATATGAACGTTCCTCATTCGTTCTTCGTTTATCAGCAATTTCCAGTGCAACTGGTATGTGCCAATTTTTCACTTTTTTTTCTTTTATTTAAATGCGATTTCTAGCCAACTAAAAAAATTCTACTGTGACCTGCCACGGTGCTCGAGTGTCTAAGGCACTCGGCTGCTCACCCGCCGGTGAGCAGCCGAGGATTTTCGTTGGAGGCGAAAACGCTTGAGGCCAGTGAGCTCAGATTCGTTGCACGTTAAAGTAACCCAGGTGGTCGAAATTTCCAGAGGCCCCCGCTACTGCATCTCTCATATTATATGCTCGTTTTTAGAAGTTATTCCTCCACAATCATAAAAAAACTTCAATTGTACGTTACCGTGATGGACACGTGTTTCTGTTGGTTTTCACACCTAAAAGTATGGACTGCTCCTCTACACTGGCTCTTGCAGGTAACAAAATACATCAGCCAATTTCTCTACCCTTACTACGTAACGGCGATCGCCGAGTCAGTAAGCAACATTTAACGAAGCACAGCGGCAAAATGATTGAGAATACGTGCATTTCAGTGATGAACAGTCTGGTGCAGATGCTTTCTCCATAGCTGTTCCGGGAAACGGACACCAGAGTACCCGAAACAGGCACTTGCACTGACTCGGTGGGCGAATCACGCACATTCAGGTTTTAAAAAAAAGGGTCGCTGTGCATACCTCAGCAAAAATACTCCAAGAATAATCACTTCTCGACGTGCCTAATTCACGAGAGTGTCAAAGTTGTATTCATTTAGCAAAAGGCAAACAATAAAATTTCGTCATGTCTTAAGCAATTTTTTTGTCTAAACTGGCTCTCTCTCGTGAAACAGTAGCGAGTTTCGTTGCTTTGTTGAATGAATGGTAACGTTAGCTCACCTCCCAGAATAATAACAACGTTGCCATTTCGAAATAAATGTATTTTTCTTTTTGTTTAACAAGGTAATACGTACAAACCATTGAACGGAGCTACCATGTCTCTTTAGTGATGGCGAAAACGCTGGGAACTGCAATGTTTCCTATTGCAATGGAGGCGGAAATCCTGAAGGCCCGTGTGCTCAGCTTTGGGTGTGCGTTAAAGAACCCCTGTTTGTTGAAAGTTTTGGAGCCCTCCACTATTACGTCTCTACTAATCTTGGTGGCTTCTGGACGTTAAACCGCACATATCGATCAATAAATGCAATGTTTTCTCTCTCTCTGTCTCTCTGTCTCTCTCTCTCTCTCTACACACACAATATATATATATATATTATTAGTGTGTGTGGTGTGTGTGTGTGTGTGTGTGTGTGTGTGTGTACCTTTGAAATTCTCAGTCTTTTCGGCATAACAGCAAAACCGACATTATTTTTGTGAGAGAACAACGGCTTTCGAAATGCAGCACCCTGTCTTTTATATCACCTCGTCGGAGACAACATCAAAGATGCCTACTACCACCCACTAGCAAAAAAGTTTCCCGTACCAACAGCAATAGTGAAAAACCTTCACTTGTAACAGTCTCTTGCTTCTTTAATTCTGCGAGAAAGACACAAAGGCCTCGCTGTCAAATGCCGTGCGGTCTGTGTTAATTCTGCCCTCCCTGCTATTTTTCGTGTCTCTCTTGACTTTTAGATACTAATGTGATTAGCTTTTCTCTCTACTGCCGCTGATGCAGGTCATTCGCAATAATACAATATGAAACACAAACGTCTTTGGATGGATTGTAGAGCGACACTTTGACCTCGCACCTTTATCACAGCGGTGGACTCATTGTTATGGTGCTGAAGGGCTGCCCTGAAGTTCATGCCACTGAATTCCGGTGTGACACGGTCACACTTCGATGGGGGCAAAGTGCTAGAGGACCGGGTGCTAGCGGTGGGTGCAAGGTATAGAACCATACACTGGCTTAGCGAAGGCCACTAAGCCAATATGTGGTTATAATATTGTCACGTAAGAGTGAGGGTAGCCCGAAAACAGGAGACCGGGAGTCTCGTAGAAATAGAAGGGAATCCGTTTATTTGGCGGTCTTGCGCCAAATAAACGGAAAGTATACACATCGGAAAGTATACACATCGGATCAGCGGGTGACGAACAGTGTGTTCGATGGCTGTCGGGGAACAGAATGCCCCACTGGATTGCAAGGCGCGTTCACCATCCGAGGCACAGTCGTCGTAGCATCTGGGGCTATCTCGTATTCAAGGAATGGTCGACGTGCGGGCCACAATCTTCGCAGATGAATCGTGGTGCATCCTGCACCACGATAAGGCCGCGTGCCGGCGGTATGGCATGCGCAACACTATCCGCAATACGCTTCGCGGCATCGCTTCCCTCCTCAACGTAAGCATCGACCCGATGCTTTGTTTAATATAAACAAAACAAAAGAACAGCCTGTGCGAAGGTAAATGGCAAATAAGCGCGAATCACGCGCACATAAACAAAACAAGAGATGCAAACAGGAAGCGTCCTTTAGCGCGCATGATAGGGCTTTAAACGAGCGACGTGTACCACTTCTTGTCGTGCGCGGCATCGTTGGGATGAGCTAGTCCATCAGGGCCCACTTCACCCACTTGACGGATGACTTTGCATGGGCCGAAATAACGGCGCATGAGTTTTTCGCTTGATCCGCGGCGGCGAACGGGCGTCCACACCCAGACTCTGCCACCTGGCCTGTATGTTAAATCGCGTCTCCGCAGGTTGTAGAGTCTTGCGTCGTTTCGCTGTTGGTCTTTTATGCGCAGACGCGCAAGCTGCCGGGCTTCTTCTGCGCGCTGAAGGTAGGCGGCCCCGTCTAGGTTTTTTTCATCGGTGACATTAGGCAGCATGGCGTCCAGGCTAGTAACGGCATCCCTCCCGTAGACGAGGTTAAATAGTGTCATTTTAGTGGTCTCCTGCACCGCGGTGTTGTAGGCGAAGACCACGTAAGGCAGAATTAAGTCCCAGGTCTTGTGTTCTGTGTCCACGTACATAGCGAGCATATCGGCAATGGTCTTGTTCAAGCGTTCCGTGAGACCGCTTGTCTGCGGATGGTACGCAGTTGTTCTTCGGTGATCTGTATGACTGTAATGTCAGATTGCCTTAGTAAGATCAGCCGTAAACGCCATTCCCCTGTCTGTTATTAGTACCTCAGGTGCGCCATGCCGGGAAGCATGGATTCGACAAAAAATTTGGCTACTTCTACGGCTGTGCCGTTCGGAAGGGCCTTAGCTTCAGCGTATCGGGTGAGGTAATCAGTGGCCACAATGATCCACTTGTTACCGGATGTTGACGTGGGGAAAGGTCCAAGCAGGTCCATACCACTCTGTTGGAATGGTCTCGACGGGGGTTCAATTGGCTTGAGCAATCCAGCTGGTTTTGTTGGAGGTCTCTTCTGGCGTTGACATTCACGGCAACTCTTGACGTACCGCGCAACATCTGAGAAGAGGCGGGGCTAGTAGTATCGCTCTTGAATTCTGTGGAGTTTGCGTGTAAAACCGAGATGGCAGGCAGTGGGTTCGTCATGTAACGCTTGTAAAATTTCTTCTCTGAGGCTGCTTGGGACGACAAGAAGGTAAGCTGCCTTATTCGGTGTGAAGTTCTTTTTAACGACCACTCCGTTTTGCACACAGAAGAAGGATAACCCACGCTTGAACAGTTCAGGCGGTATGGAGTACATCCTTCGATGTAGTTGATCAACTCTTGTAGGATCGTGTTTGAGCGCTGCTGTAATGCAAAGGTGCTGCTGCGGATAGGCGCAAGAAAGGCATCGTCGTCTTCATGGCTTGGTGGTGCGCCGACAGGTGTTCTTGACAGGCGGTCGGCATCGGAGTGTTTACGACCAGACGTGTAGACCACCTTCACGTCAAACTCCTGAAGCCGTAGGCTCCATTGAGCGATGCGGCCAGAAGGGTCTTTCAAACTGGCCAACCAGCACAACGCATGATGGTTCGTTACAACCTTGAAGGGTCTGACATACAAGTATGGGCGGAATTTCGAGGTGGCCCATACTATCGCAAGACGCTCCTTCTCAGACGTGGAATAGTTCACTTCCGCTTTCGACAGTGAGTGGCTTACATACGCGATGACGCGCTCGCAGCCCTTGTGCTTCTGAACGAGAATGGCACCTAAGCCGATGCTGCTGGCGTCTGTATGTATCTCATTTTCGGCATTTTCATCACACTGACCCAGCACCGGGCTGTTAACGTTGTTGAAGTTCTTTGAATGTCTCACGTTGCACAGCTTTCCATTCGAAAGGGGCGTACGACTTGGTGAGCTGTGCCAAAGGGTCAGCAATGTGTGAGAAGTTCTTGACGAACCACCGGTAATAGGCGCACAGTCCTAAGAATCAGCACACTGCTCTCTTATCTTGCAGCTGAGGAAACTGTGCGATAGCGGCTGTCTTCTTGAGATCTGGTCTTACGCCATCTTTGCTTACAATATGGCCAAGGAACTGTAGTTCTTCATAGGCAAAATGGCATTTTTCTTGCTTCAGTGTCAGCCTTGATGACTTAATTGCGTCCAGTAAAATCTGGAGGCTTTTCAAGTGATCGCTAAAGTTGCAGGCGAAGACGACCACATCGTCCAGGTATACGAGACGTATTTGCCACTTGAGGCCTGCCAGTACTGTGTCCATTAGACGCTGGAAGGTTTTTGGAGCGAAACAAAGTCCAAATGGCATCACTTTGAACTCATACAATCCATCCGGCGTGATGAAGGCGGTCTTTTCTTGGTCTCTTTCATCAACTTGAATTTGCCAATACCCGTCTTCAGATCAATAGACGAGAAGTACCTTGCAAAACTAAGACGATCTAAAGTATCGTCGATGCTTGGTAAAGGGTACACGTCCTTCTTGGTTACACTATTCAACCGTCGGTAATCGACGCAAAACCGAAGACTTCCGTCTTTCTTTTTGACAAGGACGACTGGTGCTGCCCATGGGCTTTTCGATGGCTGAATTACATCGTCGTGTAACATTTCCTCAACTTGCTCTCGGATGGCCTTGCGTTTACGTGCCGACACACAATAAGGGTTTTGATGGAGAAGGCGGATGTCTTCTTGTGTTATGATTCGAATCTTTGCGAGAGAAGTTGGTTGGACCTGTCAAGAAGTGGCGAAACAGTCGTCATAACGTCGAAGAAGGTTCTGGAGCAGTTGCTGCTTGCATTGAGGCAAGGAAGGGTTAATGTTGAATGACAGTTGCGAGTTGTGGGTCTGTGGGGTGATGGTCGCTGGATTCGAAAGGGCGATGGTGTCGCTGACTTCCGCGATTTCAACGAGAAAGGCAATGGTCGTGCCTTTGGCCAGGTGACGGTGTTCTTGACTGAAGTTTGTTAGCAGCACTGGGCCCTGTCCATTCCAGAAGTCCGCAATGCCTCTTGCGATTGCCACATCACGGCCAAGCACAAGTTGTATGTTACCTTCGACGACGCCATGGGCATTTTCGGCAGTACCAGTGGTTACGGTAATTAGGGTGGTTGATCGGGGTGAAACGCTCACGTCATTCTCGAGCACACGGAGGGCTGCGCGATTACGTGATGCCGAGTATGAATTTATGGCTTCATCCGAGGAAAGTTTGATGGATCTGGACGCCAGGTCGATAACCGCGTTATGTTGAGTCAAGAAGTCCATGTCGAGAATGACGTCACGGGAGCACTGTGGGAGCACCAAGAAAGTCGCAAGGTATGTGTGACCATCAAATGTCACCCTTGCAGTACATCGCCCCGATGGGGTACATTGCCCCGATGGGCCTCCCACTGTGCGGATCTGCGGGCCGTCCCAAGCCATTTTAACCTTCTTCAGTTGTGCTGTCAATGGCCCGCTGATCACCGAGTAGTCAGCCCCTGTGTCAATCAAGGCAGTTACCGGGTGGCCGTTGATAGATACTTCAAAATCGGTGACACGTGGGCTGGAATTACGTGTTGGTTTTGGGTTCGGGTCACGGCTTCGTCTTGTTGCTTCGTTTTGCTTCGTCTCGCGGCTTGAATTGTTGTGCGTTGTCGTCGTCGTAGATGATGTGCTGTCGTCATATATGGTCGTCGATGGAGGGTCTTCAGCTTTTCCTCTGGAAGCAACCTCAGCTCCAAAGGTTGCTGGTCTCAGTTTCCCCTACGGGGGCTTTGGGACCTTCTTCGTTCGTTGTTGCTGCGTTTCGGTGACATGAAGCGTGGCGATGGCGGTGATGGAGAACGGCTGGACAAGTACTCTGTATGGCGCAAGTAGTCTTCGATTGCCGGAGTCGTTGTCCAGGGCGTGGCCGTGGCTCGAGATGAGAAGCCATGCAGTCCCATCCGCCTGTAGGGGAAATGTCGAAGAATTTGGCTGGCCATACCGCAGTGAAAGCATAGGGAACGGTCTTCGGGAGTTCTCCAGGTGTCGCATTTTCTTGAGCTCGGGCGTCTCTCATAAGTAAGTTGGGCGGGAAGGGCGGACGGCTACTTAGGGCTGCAGCGTATCGTCGAGGACTGGGCCCGTTTCGTCGGGGGGCCTAGTGTTCACTGCAGCGCGTAAGAGTCATTGCTTCGGCCTCTGTTCCAGTCGTCGCTGATGAAGAGCCAAGCAACTGCTGGACTTCATCACGCACTATGTCCAAGAGAGATGCTGCTTGGGAGGACTGGAGGGTAGAAGGTAGCAATCGACGTAGTTTCTTTAACCACTTCTCGAAAAGCTTCCCGCAGATCGTTGGTGGTTAGCTCACCTCGGATCGGTTCCGAGTAGAGCGAGTTGAGCTGAAACGGGTGGTTGTATTGCCGAGTCTGGGCATCCAGGGTCCTTTCTATTGTGTGTGCTTCTTCAGTAAATTCGGAGACTGTTTTAGGAGGGTTTCTTATGAGGCCAGCGAAAAGCGACTCCTTCATCCCTCGCATTATGTATCCGACCTTTTTGTGTTCGGTCATGCTTGGTCCGCTTGCCGAAAAAGACGTTTATTTCTTCGACGTACACGTTTAGGGTCTCATTGGGCTGTTGGGTCCTCGTTTCTAGCAGCAGCTGGGCCCTTTCTTTTCGCATCATGCTGGTGAAGGTCCTGAGCAACTCATTCTTCAGAAATTCTAAGGTGGTCAGTGTGTCTCATGGTTTTCATACCACGTTTTGGCGGGGCCGTCCAGGGAAAAGTAAACGTATTGCAGCTTCATTTCTTCATCCCACCTGTTTATGGTAGCCACGCGCTCGAATTGGTCGAGCCATTCTTCTGGGTCTTCAGCGGCATAACCATGGAAAGTTGGAGGCACCCGCGGCTGTTGCAGAAAGACAGGGGTGGGTGATTGCGGGGTGCTCATGCTGGCTGTGGAAGCGTTCTTTCGTGGTCGCGTGGGGTCCGGTAGCAGTCCCAGCTCAGGTGGCAGGTTTCGGAGGTGGCGGCTGCTTCGAGTATTCGTGTCTTCAGCGTCCTCGTTCTGCAGTGGCTGTTTTAAGGTCGTTCTTGTGCATACCCCGCCCCTCCACCAGATGTCACGTAAGAGTGAGGTTAACCCGAAAACAGGAGACCGGGAGGCTCGTAGAAATAGAAGGGAATCTGTTTATTTGGCGGACTTGCACCCACTAAAGGAAAGTATACACATCGGCTTAGCGGGTGGCGAACAGCGTGTTCGACGGCCGTCGGGGAACAGAATGCCCCACTGGATTGCAAGGCGCGTTCACCATCCGAGATACAGTCGCCGTCCTTTTCTTTTATCTCTCTTTTTGTCTAGCCTTGTATTGCATGGGGACCACTTTTTACACGCATGATGAGGACAGATGAATGCTTGTTGAATCTATTATTGAATGCCGTTCACCGAGGGCATCGCAGTGGAAGGTGACCAAAAAACTTCTGAAGTTTCTAAGAAAAACCAAATTGAACAAGTGGTTGTGACGGCGATGTCTAGTACCGCTCGAGTGTGACGAACATTCAATGATTCTAGGTTTGTGTGTGTGCTGCGTTATGCTCTCTTTCTCCCTCTTTCTAATTGTTTGTCTCCCCCTTAAATCTGCCGCTTCCCGTTATCTTGCGTCGGGTAGCAAGCCTATTTTTCTGGACTGGTTAACTTCCTTCCTTCTTTCTCTACTATTGTGCTCTTTGTACATGAAGTTGCCAACTAACCAGATAACATGTTTTAATTGGTTACTGCTTGTTTTCGATAGCGAAACGTCGCTTGTAAGCCTTGTGACATGAAGTTGATAAAGTGTAAGAACTTAGTAATATGTGGAGGTAAGGGAACCTGAAGCCATACGGCGCTGTGAAGACCTGCTACAATGAAACGTTTTTGCTGATTCTGTAATGATTATTCAAGAACTTATAATGGTTTGCAAGGCGATGAAAGTGTGTTAAGCAATAAACACCATGGATCGTAAAACGGATATACTTGATCGAGGGTGTGCTGGATTCACTGGTATGCTGCACAACACTGCAGCTGACCAACAGGCACGCTCCCGCGAAGTTTCCATCTTCCATCCATTCTCTCTTAACTGAACTCCTCTGTACGCTCGCTCTCTTATCTAACCGTACTTCGGCTCTCTCTCCCCAAACCTTATTACGAAGGAGGCAGTTGTTCTCAAGAGGCTTTGGCCGGGGTGGCTCTTATGCGGCCTGTGGTCTCAATGCGCAATGTTTCACGTTTATCTCTAGGTGCTAAGCGTTGACACTACTTCATTAGAGTGATACAGGCCGAAACAGGCCACCAAATATGTTAAGTTTTGCAAGTAGAGCTCTCCCATCTACGCTACAGTGCCATTACCTTGATATGACACTTGTATGCCTAATAAGAGATTCCACAAAACACTGCTCCACTTTATGCCCAACACAAGCAATACAGAATACATATACTATTATATAGTACAGATATACACACTTAGCATCATGCTTTTAGGGCAAGTTTTTGTGGAAATAAAAATAACCACAACAGGAAACATGTAGCACAGGAAAAAGGACAAGGAAATTAAAGCAAGTAAGCCAAAAACTTGTCTTCAATTCATTATTTGTAATACTATTAGTATTACTAGAAGTATAGTATTAGTAGGAGCAGTGCTGGTAGAAGTAGGTGTATATTCGGCAACTATACCGATACCCAAGTCTGTATACTATTAAAAGCAAGTTATCTCAGTAAATTCTTAATCAAATTCAGTGCGATAGCATTCCGAGAGTCCAGAAGAGCGCCACCGAATGAGGACACATACAGCATGTTCTCTCACAATCGAAATCGTCTGCTCGGATTCACATGCTCTGTTTGTCGACTCACCCCTAGGCGGGCTCCGATTGCCAGTTTCTCATGAGAAAGAAGGGAATTCTGCCTGGGGCAAGATTGTACACAGAATCTTGTTGCGACCGCTACGTGTTCCTACAACGTAAGCAAACAGGACACGACCCAGCGCACAGTATTGGGAATATTTTGTGCCCAAATCTCATATTGTGCAGAGGTATCTGCTGCTCTTTCGAATATTGCGGCCGATGGCAAGGGAAAGGCTGCGCATACATTGAACTAAGAAGGCTCCCAGAAAAGATTACCCTAATGACACAACATTGTTTTTTGTAGTAACCAAATTTGTGTATACTCAATTACAGGACGCTCTGCAATCAGCGCACAGATTGTTATTGCGGTATAATAAGTACTGCCCAAAAACATTTAGCGAAGACTTTTGAAGCGTCATGTTTAAAATATTGTACCCTTTATTATGTTTATCAGTATAGAATGACATGCATGTAAGGTGATAGCACTCAGAGTCTTTACCAAGTTCCGTCTTTCAAGAACCACTGAGAATGTAATTGCTGCTTCAGAGATGTACATAGCATGTAGCGATCATATACTACAGAAGTAGAGACCTTTGGATTTCGTTTGTTAGAGCCGGTCATAGCGCTGAATAAACTAGAGAAATATGGCAATGACAACGTCCGCATCGCTTGTCGTCATTCGTGTCTGCGTATCATTCGGCGTTATTTTTCTACGAACGACCCGAAGTTAGAGCAAATTGCAAAAATACCGTATGGCGAAGTGCGCTCAATATAAAGAAACTATGACGGATATCCAAAGCACAATATTATTAATACAGGAGTTTACAGCGTGTCAGATACCTAATAAACACCTTTACGAGAAGCTATAGCGAGGTCGTTAGTAACAGAATATAGTAGTGGTGATAAACTACTGCAAAGAAGCAACAATTTATTGGAGCCAATGAACGATTGTAAATGAGCAAAACAGAACAAAGAGAGAACGGATACGTGTCTACTACAGCAGGCTATAAATAAGAATACCGAAGTGGTGGAGCAATGCTGTTACGTTCGCCTCCAATGCGGGAGGTTCATTTCACAGTGCCGACCGGAAACGCACCAGTTTTTTTTTCAGCGTGAACTGTTGTGAGGTCATGACAGCATCCAATTTTAAGGGCCATATTTTGTCACCACCACCTCTGCTTCCAGTGTCCGTTGCAGTTATCGGACATAGTCAATAAAAGGGTTACGATGCATGGATTCTGCATGGCAAGTGAGTATTCTACCACAATGCCACTACAGCGGTTGAAACGCCTTTGTAAAAACATCGTATGCAGGCTTCATGACGGGCGAGGGGGCATGTTAGCAGATGACAGTAACACAGAATGGCGCCCGACGTTTCACCATGTGGACTGTGTAACTTAGTGGGTCCTTTGAAGCATCGTACCCATAATAAAAGATTCATTCACAACTGATCTTCATCTCCAGGCACATGATCACGAAAAGGTGCAGCCATCAAACTGCAAGTACTGCTTTTGAGACGTGTTTTTCGCTACCTCGCAAAGTGAGATGAATTATGAGGTCACGATTACTACGAGAGTGTATTCGCCATAGCTGCCCGAAGAGAGTGTAAAACAGGCTCTTATAGAATGATGTTGTACGCCTCAGTGGAACAGGGGCTATGGTGCTCAGCTGCTGACCTAGATTGTGGGTTTATCGCCGCCCCGGTGGTCGCATTTTGATGGAGCTGAAATTCTAGAGGCTCGTTCAGTGCGTGATGTCAGTGCACGTTAAAAGAACAGATCATCAAAATTTCCAGAGCCCTCCACAGCGGCGTCTCTTATAATCTATCGTGGTTTAGGGACGTTACATCCCAGATATTATTATATCGTAAAATGATCCTGATGCAGCTTGCACTGTGACTGTTCTGCATGCACCACGCAGGCGGGATGATTTTTAGTATTTTTTGTAATTGGCGGTTGATGACCCCTGCGTGACACTTGGTGATGTACGGATAGAAACATAAAAATATGGTACTGTAAGGACGTAAGTAGATCTCTTGGCACTCGATTATCTTTACGATATTGTTGAATGGGTTGGACCTGCTGTGCGAGGCATAATTGCCTTCTCTTGGTGAAACTTGTACAAGCGTGCTTACGTCCATTTGCTTGACAAAATAAGTGTTCAAGTCGCTTAGTAGGACGCCGTTTCTGTAAAAAGTTTGCGGCATGGTACCGCGAGAGCTAAAAATTCGGTCACCTCTTTTGTTTTTTAGGATAACAGTGGTGTACAGCCTTCAAATGTAACTCCTCTTATTTCTTGATTCAAAGCCCTTTACTCTAAAACAAATGAATTTCCAAAGTATGACTATAAATGCAAGTTTCGCTGTTACAAAGTTTTTTGATTTTTTGAAACCACCATATGATTATGAAGCCGTAGTGGAGGGCTCCTGCAATTTCGACCACCTGGGGTTCTTAACGTGCACCCAAATCTGAGGTTACAAAATGCTCTTTCATACATCGTAAACTTAAAACAAATATTACAAAATTTTTCATATTCTTGAAATGATCGAAATGTTTATTTCAGAATATACCGATAACCCAATTGTCGAGCCTGTAAACAAAGCAAGTGGAGAGTCCGATAAAAACGAACATGTCTGAAACCATAGCACCGTAAGGAATAGAACAAAACAGCAGTTGTAGTATTTTCATAAACAAAGATGTCAATGTTGACTTTTCTATGAATGGAAAATAATAAATGAACAAATAGGTACCATACATTAGCGTGTCAAATAATATGTTAGGGTCTACACCAGATACATTGGAAAGATACAGTGCAATTCTCAAGACAAATACAGTACAAATATGTAATAAAACTTATGTAGCACGCAGGAAGTGTCTATAAAGCTCATAAAACTACATAGCATAACGGGTAATGTGACCATTCTTTTTCTAGTAATACACCAATGGATGTGGCGCGTCTAGCTTTAATTGAGCAAACTGACTCACGTGATAATAATGGCTTTCACGCATGACGTTCAACATCGTTAAACTGCAGTCATGCTAGATCCAGCAAGTATTTTAGTGTACGTGAGGGTAATGCCCGAATCGAGTGAGTTGCAGTATTTTTGAAGCCGGCTCATTCTAAGTAATGTGCTAATTGCCTTTGAAACACGTAGGATCAGTGTTGCCTAATGGCAATGACCTTATCTAGCTTTGCTTCCGTGAGCACTTACTAATGAGAGACCAATGTGAGCTAATTTTCAAAGGAGCAATGGTAAGCGGTGTGCCTCACCAGGGGCTCAGTGGACATGAATGTCCTTCTGCTAATGGCTGCGCATGACCAGACAATGGAATCTGGATGTAAATTTTGCAGAGAAATTGAACAAGACACTCTTAAATGGAAGTACAGTTCGTCTGTTAAATTTGTTCTGTTTTTTAGATATGAATGAGATTTTTTCGGAGCTGAGATCTTCCATATCCTAACGCGCTCACCCCCCCCCCCCCCCCGCGCATGTACTAACTCTGCTTCCTCTCGACTTCTTGTGGCACACTGGGCGGGCGCGCCGCCTCCACTTCGTTTTTCTTCTCCCGTCTCTCCTCTCTCTGCTACAGCTGCGCTCTCGTATATAATGGCGCGTGCACTCGCTCTCGTTGCACTCTCATTCACAACAGCTCTAAGAACTGCAACGGTGGCACCAGTTGTAGCGGCATCGGTAAGGTAAGCTATGACAGCAACGCAAGCTTTGAAAGCATTAGCGCAAGCCTCGCAGCAGCGCAATTTCTCTGAGCAAAACAGAGTTCGGGGCACAGAACATAACGGCAACGCCGGCAAGTGCATCCACAACTCTGAGCTCGTGTAAGTGAACGTTTACGGCAACGCCAGCAAGTGAATCTCGAAGCTGCGAGGCAACGCGAAGCCTAAGCGCAGCGTAAACATTTAGCTGAAAACCGCGATGCTGCAAGGCAACGTGAAGCTGAATGGAAACGGAAACACCGAGCCCAAGAGTCTGAGACTGAGAAGCAACGCGAAGCCGAAACGCCAAGAAATGCCTAACCACAAATCTCGAAGCGACTAGGCAACGCGTATCAGCGGCCAGGGCAATGAGACGTTCAAGACAACTACACATTGATCGGGAACTGACGGAGCTACCGCATGATTCGAGAGAGACTTTCTCGAATAGCACTTCAGATGCAGTTGTAGTGCGTGCGACTGGCTTTGGTTCGACAACAACCTGAGCAAGGTTGGTAGCATCCAAAGTGAACAACATTGTAAAGCCGCCATTAGCGTGTTGCAAAGAGAGTTTCTGCGCTAAGGTGACGTCTTGCAGTTCAACGTGTGCTCCACGTGCAAGAAAGTGTTAACATCTGGCAAAGTCCTCATGATGAGCGTGACCCACTTCTACCGCTACCCACCGAAGCCCGAACACCTACCCGAAATGAGTGTGGTCGAAGAGCAGATCATCGCCGCTCTCCTGCCATTCATGAGCATTCGACGCCTGACACACGGCGATGGCCATTGAAGACGGATTGGCTGGTGCAACACTTAGTATCCGTGTACGGGCTGCGCTGTATATCGTATGCCTTCAGACATCCCACAACCATTCTAGGAACTTGTATAGACCTGGTCTTTGCCAATATTGCACCATACATCTGGACATCCCATGGAACAGCATCAACCATTGACGCTATACTTACCGACCATGCACACGGCGGCTGTCTTCAAAGCGCCGCGTATAGCGACACGGAGAATCACGTGCTTTACCTAAAATAAAGCGCAACAACATCACGTACAACCGTCTCTCTTTAATTCTCATAATAGCAACATAGTATATACACAATCTGCCTCTAAAGGGATCCTTGTGGGGATGTGAAACAGCGCTAGTTGTTCACTTTGTGGTGCATTGATACAGACCCGTAATACACAATGAAGAGGGGGTGTAACATAAGTGGTGCACACCGCTTCATGCATACGACTTCACGCATAAATAAAACATACACGGAAACATAATGTTGAACAACAATGCAAACACAAGTGACACCCAGCCCTTCTTCTCATCCCCCATGACTTTCTTTAGTAGGAGATGATGTAATTTTTTTGTTTATTTTTATCACCGTGTCAAATTTAGGCATATGTACGCGCGATAATAACATAAAGTAGAAGTCAGTGCTCGTATGACGTTGAATTCCAGTCCTGTGTTGGTGTCACAAATTCGCACATATTCTCGTATATGAACAATTTTTTTTGCTCCTACAGTACGTGAAATACTTTTTGACGGTAAACTGTATTTGACAAAATCGAATACAGTTTCTCAATACTTTGTTCGTTTTAATACTAAACACTAAATATCACGTATCTGTAAAAAAAAAGGAAAAGCTTTCTTCTTACTTTCTTACAGTAGGATCTTTGGCTGGAGCCCGAAACCACGTGATTGTTAACATTAGGGGACTGTTGTAAAATTCGACGAAACGCTTTCTATACGGTGCCCTTTGACCTATAATTCCCCACTACACTTAAACGTTCATAGTGTAATAGTTTCGAATATCAATCGGTTCTTGAAGGTTTTTGTAGTGGGATTTCATTGATACATTTTTCAAGGGAAGCTGAAAATTAAATGCATAAAAAAGTGATAATACACGAAGAAGTTTTAAAAAGAAGTAACATATAGGATGCTCCATCAGCAACTCGCTTTATTGAGCAATATTGAAGTAACTGCCATGGCCCATTTGCACTGCTCTTTTTCATCATTGACTGCAGTGGCCACGCCTGACAGCGATCTTTTCGCTGCGAAACCGATGCAGCGTGAACTGATGCCTCAGCGGCTCTGCAACGCGCTCATGGTGGCATGATGGAACACGGTTTGAACATGTAGAGAATAAAAGTAAGATCTCCAGATATATCGGCGAAAATCCACTTTCGTGGTCACATTATTCGATTTTTGGCGCAAACACAACAGGCGAAAGCACTTGAAAATGCATTGCTTCCTTTTTAAAACGTATTATTCAGAATATTATCAACGAGAGTCTTTGTGTATGATTGACAAAGACATTATACATCTCGAAATCTGTGGTATATTTATTTTGCGTCAACATCGGCTGCCTAATTGTGACTAGATACTCATTATTTAAATAAAAAGTTCCGGGCCATCATATTTTTTGTTGCGTGTTTTGGCGGGATTCGGGCGCAATACACTGGCTTATTAAATGAGCAGAACTCCACCTGTGCCTCCGTAGGCCAAGCAGAGCTTTTATCTCGTGTTTTCACACAGTCGGATATGAAACGCTCGCATAGGAGCTTGCATGAATCTACCGCATAGAAATCCCCAAAAGCCGTCGAACCCACGCAATCTCAGCTGCATGAGGCATACTCGTGTTTCATGGGTAAGCTGTGGAGATGGTTGATTAACGACAGCGTCATCGTTATGTGGTTTACTAAAAGCGCCTGATTATAAAACAAGACTGATGTTGGGCTTAAGAAAATCCCGTTAGAGCGCTTCAGCTTTCCAAGGAGAGAGAGAGAGAGAGAGAGAAAGGAAAGGCCTGGAGGTTAACCAGATATTGGCATCTGGTTTGCTACCCAGCGCTGGGGGTGGGAAATAGTGGCAAGAAAGAGGGGGAACAATTCAGTGTGATTTAGTAACGCCTGCTATATGGGGTAAAAGGGGATAGATGCAATTCTTCACACGTGCATTTCGGCAACGCTCCGCGTGAAGTCAGGGTTGAATAATTAACGAGAGCAGCTGCCCACATGCTCATTGAGACTGAAGGGGTGCTAGGTCAACAGAATGGCCAACTTTCTTCCGAGGCAAATATCCGGAGCCTATGCGCATGTAAATGAGCTCGTCGATGCAAAGATGACGTTACTCTTCTTCGCTATTCAGCTACACCATCCTACTTTCATTACGACCTGATTTTCGACACCAGGTGCTGTGTATAGGTTATATCCCGCCGTGCTACCACAATATCAAGTAGATCTACTAAGTAAATTAACACCTCGTCGAGTCCATCTGCTCCACCCTGAAATTAACCACCGCATAGCACCGATGTATAGACGCGACGCTACTAAGTTTTAAAATGCGGGTGTGATTTCCAGCCGCTGCGGCCGAATATTGATGGGCGCGAAATTCCAGAACATGCCCGCACTTATAGGTTCAGGTGCGGTAAATTACCCTAGGTGGTCGACATTAAAGCGGAGTTCCCGCTTCGGCTTCCTCATAACATATAGTGATTCTGACACGTAATTACCAGCAATTATTATTTCATAATTCAGTAGCCACACTCTAATTGCACTTAAGCATTCATAAAGCAACAAGAACAATCATAGAGACTGACTCTCTGCTCCTTGCACCACGCAACTTTAATGCAAAAATTGTGAGAATGTCACTATGCTGAATTCTTCTAATCACGTATTGTCTGGAAGCCCGCTGTACTCACGAGGAAGTGAATGAATGACTAAATCGATAGTTCTTAGAGACCACCCAACCCTCAACTCTGTTTCAAGAGTAGAGCTGTTCTAGGACGGGGCCTGGCTACAGATGATGTCTTGGCCAGATGTCACGCTGTGACAAGTAGTACGTTACGTAGTCATATCTTACTGGAGTAACTGCCTTGATCATGGACGAAGAAGTGGCCCCACATAAAATGTGAATAAAAGCCACTCATTTCAAAAAGTTTCCAGAAAACTTCCCATGAAGCTCAGCTGGAGTGTGAATAGGGCCTAACTGCACCATAGAAAGTGAGGATGTGGCAGGGGCTGCCAAGGTTCTTGCCAGTGCATAGCTGCTCCGCAAGTAAAGTAGATATAGACAGTCCCACAAAATCATGAAAGAGAAAATCTAAAGCAAAACACGTACACGAGAAGTATAGCCCGTTCTTTCTGCAGCTTTCACAATGGGGTGAACTGCGGTATTTTTAGAAATTTGGTTTTGGGTGGGCTGTCGTCAGTGGTATGTACAGGTACTCTTTCTTTTTTTACATAAGTATGTTTTATTTCTTCTTTATTTAAAGCAATGGTTGCGCTCCCACACAAGCTCTACTTCAAGATGAAAACGCCTTCTCGCTGCTATAGTTACTTTTAAAAGGCTATTTAACGCTATTCGTTAACTAATTTCTGTAGATGTAGGAGATAACAATCGATGGCATACCAGTCACCTATAAGTAAACAAAAAATGATACATGCAATTTCAGACATTCTCATCATATTTGAATGGCGATACTGAAACCGAGTGCGATTGGCGTGTCAGAAAGGTGACTGCTATGTTATGTCAGATCAGAACTTCCCGTGACGAGATAGTGACGAAAGTTGAATAGAGATATAGTTGCGCGATCTAGTCAAAAACAATGCAACTTCTCTCAAATACAGAAGTTGCCAGCTTATTTTATATATGCGTGTCATATGTAGCGTTTATAGGTTACTTTTTTTGTTCTAGAAATAGGCGCAACACACTCTCCAGTATATATGTTTGTTCTTTGGTGTCAAGAACATTTTACTGGTGCGTAGTCAAGAACTTAGACCCAATATTATTGTTATGAAGACAGAATTTTATATATTACTGTTTCCCTATACTGTGACCAGGATTCAAGGAAAATGTACATTTAAGGGCTCGTTTTTTTGTTAGAGAAAAAATGTTTTTTCACCAAAATGCAGAAAATTTAGGTTTTCCTAAATTTCACATAAGACTTTCACCCAAACTGGATAACGCACTATAGCCAGTAATCGTTCTAGTGTTTACTAGTGAGAACGACTGAAACTTGAGCTGGTTGGTACGAACGTATGAAAAAAAAGTTGGGACGCCAAAACAGACACAAAAAAAAACAGATCACAACACCACGCGCTTGGTTGTTCTCACCCTTTTTCTTGTGAGCGTGTCCTCACACAAATATTTGTTTATTAAGTAGCAAGTAGTTAACTTCTCTAACCTTGAGACGCTGAAAAGAGGCCACAAAGTTTAGTACCCATCATATATTTCTGTAGTAGTAAAGCACTAGCGACGCAATATAAAGTTCACCGGTGGTGAGCTACAGCTTCTTCGATTTCATTACCTTTCTTTGGGATGTGTATAGGTTGCTGGTTTGCGAAATGGTAAACATCGGTGAAAGTGTTATCTGCACACTGCTGGAAAAGTCAGTCTGTATTACGTGGGACCAAAATTAATTTAAGGGGAGCCAATGATGTGTACTCAGGAACGGCTTGCCCACTACCCACAAAGTATGTGTTTGTTTACTCTCCCTTCGTTGTTTATATCTACACCCACGCTATACGCTCTTTTAGGGTATGCAATCAAAAGAGCGTATAGCTCAGTTTAGTTTATTTCTTTAGTTTGTCTGTCAATTAAAAACTCACCATCGTGCATAAAAGTCAAAAGAACTCGACTATATTCAATATCAAGTGGCAAATTGAAATAATTGAATGTACTAATGGATGTAATCACCTCGCGGTGATGCGCACGGAACTGAAGAAGCAATCATTTACCTTCTTCAAGCGAACATGCACAGTACATTGCTGACAAGTTGCACAAAACAAACAAACAAACAAAAACCGGCAGCCTGCCAATACAATGACAGTGGTTTCATCATACCTAAAAGACTTGAGTGAATTATTTACGCCAACAAGCTGTAGAAAAGAAATGACCTTGGCATGAGAATTTAAGGAAAGTACGTAGCAATATTTTTGGTGGCCTACATGCCCTAGAGATAATGAGCACTAAATAAGGTCCGTAGTTAGTCGGCTGAAAAGCTGCTCTAGTGAAGACATCACTAACTGCTTTTCCCGCATGAAATTCTGAGACCGACATTGCTTTCTGGTGGCAAGATACTGAGTCTGTGAAAGATGACTGCTAGAGACGGAAATTGTGATTCACGGAGTGAAGCAGAACGTCGTTATCTGATGTATAGGGCACATATATAGATGTATGATCTCTCCAGCTACGACACCCACCTTTTATGTAATGTTTCGAAACTGATATGAGAAACACGTAAGCTTGCTAAACGAATGAAAACAACAATACAGGGTGATTTTCAAAAGGGCCTCCGTGCGTTTCACGTTGATTCATATGGAAGGATCGTACAATTGAACTCGTATTTCGTGCGTTCATTGGATCTCGTCTAATTGCCGACAACATTAAGCAGCAACTGCATATTACTCACGTCTTTAACGTAGTTTCTATGCGTGTTGTGTGTGTACAGCATGAACATCGCTTACTTTCGTTCTGGATTTTTTTTTCTGGGAAGGGGGGGGTGTAATTCAGAGCTTCCACGCAGTTCATGATAATTTCTACCAATGATCTGGCAGCCTTGGCATAAGGCTCTCAATTTTATTTAATATGCACTCGACAGATGAACACTTCAGGACTACCTTTACGCGATGTAACTTCCTGCATACAGGCACGGTATAATTTCACCAATTCACAACCTAACGTGTATGCACAGGTCGCTCAGAAACGTGTGGTAGTGGCACTCAATGAAGAGAGCGAAGTGTGTTTTTTTTTTCATGCACACGCAGAGCGAGTTAGCCTGATTCATACACGTTTGGTGAAAAATGTGAAATTTCGATTGAGTTAGGCTCCGTTCTTGGCAAAGTGCAAATTGAAAATCCAAATTAATTGTAGCAAATCAGTTGTTATTGAGCTTCGTGAAATCTAGTTACGATTTCTTCATATGCATCTGCACTCCTTTTTTTTTGTCATGCGCCTACGTTTCTTTCCACTTTGCTTCTCATCCTTTTCCCATTTCCCCCACCTCCCCTTAATGCAAGGTAGCAAACCGGATGCCGTAATCCTGGTTTGTCACCCGCCTTTCTCTGAATTTATTCTCTCTCTCTGAGTGTCGCCTTCTGTACTTTCTTTTCTTTTAAATGCGAAGCATTTCTTAGCGAGCTTCGGCGACTTTGGGCGTATATATCTATCTATCAATCTATCTATCTATCTATCTATCTATCTATCATCTATCTATCTATCCGCTACGTTTGGTGCTCTCAAGGTCACCCCCTTAACTTGGCGTGAACCGAAATTAGCATGAGAGTGTAGCATAATTTGACGAATATAACGCGCTGGTCAAGACATGAATAATGTGACAATCCCATCGCGTCGTCAAACATTTCCCGCCAGACAGTGGCACATACCCATGGGCAGGTACGTGCCGCTGCTACACGGGTATGTGCCGCATGTGATTGACACTTAATATCTAGCCAGGAGATGAGAACTTGGACAATTCTAACGCTCGAGCGTTAAGAAATACCCGACATCATTAGTCGACCCGACGAATCCATAGAATAAAGTCAGGGTCCCAGCTGGAATGAAACCCAAGCATTCTGCGTGGCAATGAAGCATTTTACCACAAAGCTACGCGAGCGGAACTACTTTTCAAGTGGACGCTAATCCGTGAAACGGCGATAGTGGTTTCAGTGCTGCCAACCCATTTTTATAAACTTTACATATGCACTGCATTCATACAGCCGCCACGTTGGGTTAACGTCAGCTGTGGTTATGTGCCATGCACTGAAGTTTATTTATGTAGCAGTGCCAAGGGCCACCATTCTCGCGAGCATCAGCGCTTCATATCAGCTTGTGATGTTGCTAATGCACATGCATGTTCCAGTTGGCATCGTTGCACAAATGCAAACGACTGGTTATATAAACGTCTGCAGCTTTTCAACATATGTCTGTGCATGCAACATTAGCACATATATTTAGCATCAATGCATGACATGTCACTCAATAAAAACTTGCAACACGGTCACTTTCTCTCCGCATGCTTCGCATAACGTCGATTCCCAGGTACGTGAAATCTGCCGATTTTTTCTTCTTTTTGCCACCAAGACTTAGTCATTCCAAACGTGTCTTCGAACCTAAAAAGTATGATTGCGATCTTGAAATATATTTTAAACTGTGACTCACTGACTCACGCATAATACTATTGTCGTACGGTCACCCGTGAACTTCGTTTAACTCCTTAGTTTTTGCGTCTGCAGTTATTCGGTCCTTGGTACACAGACCGCACGACCGAAAGGTATTATCTGTAGTTTTTCGCAAAGAGGATTAGGCGATCCTCTTTATTGACAGAATGGGGTACTCTCGTCCCAAGTAATACGTAGTAGCGAGAAAAGAAATTTTCAACACAAACAGCCTGAATCAACACTATTGTAATACGCCATGGTGGGTGGAAGTCACGGTGCTCGCCTGCTGAACTGAAAGTCGTTGATTTAATATGAGCCATGGTGGCCGCATTTCAATGCGGGCGAAATTCTCGGGCCCCATGCGGTGCCAGTGTGACTTAAAGAACACCTGATGGTTTAAATTCCCCGA
>NW_023608732.1:0-47527 GCF_013339725.1 Rhipicephalus microplus | reverse complement strand
TGCGTAAGCTTAGAGCAGGTAGTAACTGCGGAGCCGAACCGCGAGATTGAAGTAACTAGAAGATAGATAGTTTTCTTATAGAGGATAATTTCCTATAGTTATAGAGGATAGTTTTCTAGAGGACAGTTTTCTTATAGGCTGTACAGGCCCACCCGCGTACCCTTATGGTAGGCCACACAAATTACGGCTAGCTTAGGCAGCTTCACTACTAAAACAATGCATATTTGGAATGGTACTGCAAAATATTAAGTTCTTTATCAGCTGTTATTTGACTAATAATTATGTGACTTAGGTGGAGTGTTCTGTAATGGCTTATCTATTATTATTTGTTATAGCTACAATAACATTGAGAACTAACAGACAATTGGGGTCCGTTAATTTTCAATATTATTTGTCTAACAAAGAAAACGAGCCCTTAAAATATACACTTCTCTTCCTGCTATAGCTGTAGGTGGCGCTTGGTACAAATACGCTTTATCCTTTAAATTATTTGAATGTGTACCTTGGTGTAGATGTCGTAGGCGAAGCGCATGTATTCCCAGAAAGTAAGATGTGCTACTCCCTTGCCGTTCCAGAACGTGAAGATTCGTCTTAGCCACCTATCAGCACGACGCAAAAACAAAATAACTCAAAGGTATACGTGAATGATGCCCAACGCATGAAGTATTTTGTTAACATACGGAACCTTCAGATGTTATATGTAATATTGAAGGACGCCGAAGCACTCGCGAGGCATGGAACTAAGCGCTGTGTTGAAGCAATCCGCTCTAAGCATTGCACCCCATTCACATGCCTCTTCTTGCTTTCGCTTAGTTTTTGTGCTGGTTACTATGGTTACTGTTTTGCTAATCTATCTAGCAAGCGTGATTCTCCATCGATATTGACCCTCTTGCATTAAATACCTCTCAAATTCTTCTCACATTGTTCTTCTCAAAATATTTCACAAAAATCATCACCCCTTCTCACCGCCGTTGTGCAGCAGTAATGGTGCTCCGCTGCCGGCCCAAAAATGTCAGGATACAATACCGCCCGCGGCGGCTGCATATCGATGCTATGGAGCTAAATGCAAGAGGTATACTTGCTTAGATTTAGGCAAAAGTTAAAGAATATTAAGTAATCGAAATATCCGCAGCCCTCTACTTCGGTATCATTTTCTTCCCACTTTCTAGACTGGCTTAAACACGAGCTCAGGAGGGAAGGTGTTTGAGGTTTGGCAAGGGTACCCCTAGATAACTAGAGTGCTCGGTGGCAGCGCGAATGAATAGCCGTTGTTGTCCGAAGAGACGCTTTATTGCAGTACTCGGGCGTCAGTCCAGGTCCAAGCCCGAACCTCCCTTCCCATTTCACGTCCGAACACCCTCTTGTCGGCCCTCGGTCGAACAAAGGGTCTCCACACAAGCCAATTACACAATGGGGGCTCGCATCACCACAAGGGATTACAGGAACACTTTCATAACAGACACTGCATCGGTAAAGATCACGTTACAAAATTCAACACGCAAGGTTGGTTTTTTGCGCAGCGCATGTCGTCCTACGGTTTCAAACACCTCCAACCTCGAACACCTTCTCTCCCCTGTTAATCTGAGTATCAGTCTCGACTTCCGCCGGTAACCGTTTCCAGGCTTGAGCTCCATCAGCCCGCGCACCAAACGTCACACTTTGTAGAAGCCGCCATAAACGCGGTGAGAACGTTGTCAGGCCCTGTCTTGCTGACATTGTGGGCATGCGACAGCGAGGTGCCCCGCCATTCCAAAAACACTCGTGAATGACCTGTAGCTGGGGGCAAGCTCGTCCGCATGCTTAGAAGGCCGTATTGTCATCAAAGGGTGAACGTATAGCCCAGCCCTGTCTCAGTCAGCCCAGTGGTCGAAAGCTTCTTCAACGTCCTCACGGCCTTCTCAAACGCTATCTTCTCACAGTGCTGCCTTCTGCTGCTTGGTCTTGTTCACCATCTCCCAGCATGGTAAGCTTCCCATTTTCCTCTTTCTGCAGTGCAGACTGCCTTCAGCTGATGCAAGTGAATGCCAAACAATCAACTTGAAACCAAACGACCTGGTTCTTGCGAGACTCGCTTTCCGGTCGGCTCTCCCCTTTAGTCCTCTCCTCTCGTCAACCGTGTGAACGAGTGATTCGCCTTTCTTTTCCATGCGTGGGTCCTCTGTGTCCACCTTCTCTGAACACGGGAACTCGCTCTGCGCTTTGCAGCTCCCGCATATACTGCGCCCTACAGCAACCTGCTGCTCTGCATACCTCATGTCAACTGCGTCTCTCATAGTCTTGTAATGCTCTTTGGACGTCAAACTCGATCAAATTTTATTAATCATCGCGGGCTCCGAAGCCCAACTAATTGGTGAGCTTCACAAAATGGATGTCAAAATACTCATGCAAATTAAAGCTAGCCTCGAAAAGCACTACCCCGTCAATAAAGATTGACGTCATGAAAATAATAATGAAACTGTACCTACCAAAAGGCAACAGTCAGTAAGAGCCCAAAAAGTGCGATGAAGACTGCCAACATGGTGCGTATTCCTCCCAAATATTTCAGCACGGAAGAATTTCTCGTGGAGTGGTGTGTATTGTTAGTCGTTTATCATAGACTGACGCCAAGTTCGTGCGAACACAAATGTCCAAGCGATCAGACTTTTTAGCTTCCCTCTCTTTCAGCTCGTCAGCGCATCGGTGAGTCGGCAGCTGGCGGTAAAGAAAACGAGAACAGATGACGTTACTATGGCGGTGGGCAAATTTTGATTTGTACGGGCATTTCTCTCTCCACGAGAATCGCTGGCGAAGCTGTGGCACAATGCGCCCTTCGCTGAGTAATAAATGGACACTAAAAATCAAATCGATCTTTCACATAATAATTGAAGTGCAATTTAAAAATCTAGAAAACACCACTTCTACAACGACACAACGCTTGGTAAGTGAATAAACGTGCGAATAAAAAATTGCGGTTGGAAATGCCACATTCCGATTCCCGCACCGAACCCCGTGACGTAATAAATTTTGAAGCCGTCAAATAGGTCCTACGTAGATTCTATTCGATAAACGTAAAGTAGACTTCCGTCTGTGGTTGCCACAGGCCTACCATACACAGTTTCCGAAAATTTCATCGGGTCATTGTCATAAAAGTACGAAAACTGCATTTTGAAAATTCTGACGTCACGTGCAGAAATATCAGCGAGAAATTTAGAAATGAATTTTCAACCTTAATTTTTTTCGTTAATGATGAACCTACGATAGCGAAACATATAGCATTAGGGTTCTCAGAGTGCAGATAGTCAATTTATCCTAAGTCATCATGTCTCTTTAACGTCTCCTTAACGAAGGTTAGCGCAACTCGGGAAGTGAGTTGAGGGCATGGACACACGAAAAAAAAAAAACTAGAAGGCAACCTTACGTCACAATATCTATGCCCTGTTTAATACATTCAACTCGCTTAAGCGAAAATAATAGGTCGTTTAGGATGGAGAAATTGTACTCTGAGAGCTCAATTGTCTTAAATTGCACCATGATAAGTTTGTTAATGGGGGAGAAAAAAATGGCAGCATATCCACGGAGTGAATGATTGAGAGTGGGGTGAAGCATTCGTCCGTCCATTCATTCTTGCTTCCGTCCGTCCATGCGTCCACCTGTGTGACCGTTCATGCGTCCATCCGCCCGTCCGTGCGTGCGTCTGTTCGTGCGTCTGTCCTTGCGTCAGTTCACGCGTCCATCAATAAATCTGTCTGTTTGTCCGTTCGTCCATCTATTCAACACTCCAAGTACCACCATCTCGCATCTTCTCATCATATATTCCCCATATAGAAGCACCGCCATCCAGCGGACATTCCAAGGACTAAACGAGAGGTGGCACAAGCACACTTTCTTACAGCTTGCACTTCGGGTCTACTTCCTACCTTTAACCACCTCGAGTTCATGGTATATACTAGTTCATTGTATTCATGGCACTGCGGCTCAACGCTCGCTAAAGCTTTCTAAAACTAAGGAGGTTACACCCAGCGAGGGTATGGTAGCAACCCTTTCTTGTCGGATAGTGCTCAATGTACATGAAAATGGCTGCTAATGGGGATCGCAGCGTGCGCGTTAACTAAAAGCCGAATGCTTCTGTCTCTCATTCCCCCTTAGCAGTCACTGGCATGTACATTGAGCACTATCTTTTATTGTTCAACAACGCACAGAAAAAATCTCTCACCGGCACCACCTTCGAGGTCAAAATGTTATACTTGTTGCACACTACAACGGCTACGAGGGACGAACGGGTGCCGCTATAAGGAGCTTCGCCCCTTTTTAAACCAGGACCATGGGTTTATCTCGAAATATCGCGTCAAAACCTCCTCGCGTGACAAAATTTTTTGTAATTTTTAATATCAACTCTACGGCCTTAGTTGACAATGCACTTCATTTTAAATTAATAGGAACCCAGCTAGGATTTAGCAGGCACCGGCAAATAATATGATGGCACGACATCGGGTGCGAGAGTTCAACGGTGGCATCGCCACCCAAATTTTCCTTTCGCGCGTTTTTTCGCTTATCTGGCGTTATCCGCTCAAGTGAGTGCATTGTAGGCATGCTAAAGAGTAATTTATTATTATAACTATGTTTGCTTTGTTTCTTTCTTTTAAATGCGCAGCATTTCTTAGCGGACTTCAACGACCTTGAGCGTATCTATCTATCTATCTATCTATCTATCTATCTATCTATCTATCTATCTATCTATCTATCTATCTATCTATCTATCTATCTGTCTATCTGTCTATCTATCTATCTATCTATCTATCTATCTATCTATCTATCTATCTAGCCGCCTACGACTTTTAGCCCTCCTGGCCGTTTCGATAATGGTATCAATACCAAACTTAGTATGGCATATCATCACTTTATGAAAAACATATTTGAGTAGTCATACCATGAAAATCATGAAATGGGTGTCATGAATGTCATCATTTATATTTCTTGGTCCTGCAGCTCTTGCGGTGGTTTCGTTCACGTGCCATGTTGAAAAACTGGTATGGTATGACATGATTGCATGACGAACACAAGCGAATGACCATAACATAAATACCATGACATACGTGTCATGTAACAACATGACTACATGCCAAGCTTATGATGCGCTCGCGGCTGTATCGCTAGCGTCACATATACCAAATTTGTTATTACGGGGCTCTCTTCTGTTCTGGTCTGTTTTAACTGTTTTGCTGTGGAGAGGTTGAGGTGCATATTGCCTCGGCTACTCCATATCACAAAGTTCTGCAGCGAAAAAAAAAGAATGATACAGAACGGTACCCAAAAATTAACAATGTGGAAAAGAAAAGAAAAAACTTAATAGCACGCTGAAACCAGTTCAAATATCATGCCAATACACAGTTTTCTTAGAGAAGTTCACACAGTCATAAACTATTTACACGCACACCTTACTACTCTAGTGTCAGAATATACATGACCACATTTTACATAATACCCATCTCTGGCTGTCAGTCATAGGCGCTTGTCCAGTCCGGTCTCCACTAAAAAGTCTGTCAGGAAGATTATTGCTTTTTTCTGGAGATGCATCTCAGGCCATGGTCCAAGTAGTTTCTTTATTGTGAGGGGCCGTCTGTCCAAACTTGCTAATTTGTTCTTTAATTTTTCTCTTTCATTCGGGTATTTAACGCACTCCAAAAGAATATGGCGAATATTTTCTTCTGCATGACTACAACGGCATTTCGGTGAGTTGGATCGACGTATCTTGTGCAGGAAACTGTTTGTGTATGCTACTTCCAATAGAAATCGGTGGATTAATGTCTCTAGGTGTCGTGGGAGGTCTGTCACTATTGAAAATTTTCTGTGTGGATCAACTTCATAAAGTACCGTTTCCTTTGATTTAGGGCCCAAATCTCAATCCCACTGTCTCTTGAGTTTCATTTCTAATACAACGGGCCTTTTTCTGACTTCTTCGCTCCAGCCTCATGTTGTCGTTCAGCGCTCTGTCTCCTCTCTTTTCCTGTCCCCTCCTGCCCTGTCGTTTGCGCTGGTAAGCACCCTTTATGATGTTATACCAACACGCCCAATCCCACTGTCACTTGAGTTTCATTTTAATACAACGGGCCTTTTCCTGATTTCTTCGCTCCACCCTCATGTTGTCGTTCAGCGCTCTATCTCGTCTTTTCTTCTGTCCCCTCCTGCCCTGTCGTTTGCGCTGGTAAGCACCCTTTATAGAGGTGCCATGTCTGCTTTCTTCTCTATGCCGTCTATTTCACGGATAAAGTTGAGAAGTGGCAGCATCCAAGGTGGTTTTGAAGGTTTCCATAGTTTAAATTCTGGTACTACTGCTTGAAATAATGATATACTATGCTGTAGTATCGTTGCCGTCCTTTGTGTTAGTGCACCAGATAAAAAATGACTTTCATGTTGCGTGAAAATTCTAAATAAAAATTTCGAGATGTTTTTTTGTTCGGATTACTGCCAAAGGTAGCTGTCGAGCCTCTGCATACACTAAAGCACTGGAAGTTGACCATGGCAAACCCAGACACACCCTCAAGCTCCTTGCCAATAACAAGTGAAGTCTCCTTTCGGTGGAGGCTGGAAGTCCGTGCAACAGAGGCAGTGAGACGTTACGATGGAGTGTACCCAGGCAACATGTAGGGCTAATAATGACTCTTTAGTACCACCCCATTTGGCCCCGCAGAGATGCCGGAGGATTCGAATGGCCTGATTCACTTTTTGTTCAAGGGACTGGACATGAGGCGACCATGTTAGTCTCTGGTCTAAAATTACTCCCAAGAATTTATGAGTTTTAACCATTTGAATAGGGTGATTTTGCAGAATAATCTAGAAGTTTTGAGGTCCTTTTAATGTAAACGGAAGTATGGCTGTTTTAGCCAGACTCAGTGCCATACCTCTTTTTCTTAGAAAATGGTCTACATAATCCAATCCTTCTTGTAGAGTTTGTTGTACATCCAAAAACGATGGACCAGACGTCCATATACCTATATCATCAGCATATACTGAACATCTGATGTTAGGTGGAAGATTATACGGGAGCTGCGCCATGACTGCAATAAAGAGAGTAGGGCTTAGCACGCTGCCCTGTGGCACTACTTGGTTGACGACATGTTCTGACGTTGGGCCCTCCTGCGTAACTACAAAAATTTTCCGCTGCTTCAGGAAGTCAGCGATCCAACGCAGTATCTTGCCCTTGAATCGCTGTAACGCCAGGCCATCCAGAACGTGAACGTGACTCACTGTGTCATGTGCTCGGTGGACGTTAAGGAATACAGCGACAGTGATGTTTCCTTGCGTTCGTTGGTTTTCCACATCTGTGACCAAGTCCAGAATACAGTCCATTGTGCATCTACCTCTTCTGAAGCCTGCTATGCTTTCTGGTTGTAGTTTGTTATGTCTTGCCACCATAAAATTCATTCATTCATCATTTTTTTTCATCACCTTTGAAAAACAACTTGTTAAACTAACCGGCCTAAACAAGTCTAACTGCATAGGGCTTTTCCCTGGTTTTAGCAACGGTACTACTTTTGATATCTTCCAACTTTCCGGAACTTTTTATCTTGCCAGCTTTTATTAGAGATGTCCAACAGGTGTAGTTTTCCTTTCTTGCACAAATTTTCAAGTGCAGCGTATGTAAATCCATCTGTTCCTGGTGAACTTGTTCGTTTTACTGAAAAGAGCACATATTGCAGCTCCTCTGGTGTGAAGCTGTCATCCAGATCTGATGAACTGATCGCAGAGAACTTTGTTACAACCGCCAAAGCTGATTCTGCTGAGGATTTATATTCGTTAGTTTGGACGGTCTCTTCATTTCTCAGTATAATATCGCAAAATTCTTCGGCAATCCCACGTTCGCTAACTCCTCGAGACAGCGCTAGAGCCTGTAGTGGTCTAGAGTGGACTACTGGCTGTCGGAGGGCGCGTACCATGTTCCACAGTTGAGGCGCCGAGGTAAATGGAGAAAGTGAGGCACATAAATCTTGCCACCTTTTGGTTGAAAGCTTCTGCAGTTGGTTACGCATTGCAGAATCTACTTTCTGGGCAACCTTGAAATCTTCTAAATTACCCGACCTGCGATATCTTCTTTCAGATCGGCGTCGTATTGCCCGAAGCCTCTCATACTCAGCGTCAACACCCGAATACCCATCTGGAACGGGTACTGCACGAGTTGCTTTTGTTAGAAAATTTTTTATCTTCGATGCATACGTTTCTGCGTCAGAACAAGGTTCAAGATTTTGTGTTTGTAGTTCTCGAAAAATCGCCCCATTTGTAATTCTTGTTGTGTGGTTATTTCTCGTTTTCTTCAGCTTTGGGTGATATATGAATACTGGCAAGTGGTCACTTCCTCTTGTATCAGCGTCTGCAGTCCAGTCTGCTCCAGCCGCTAATTCAGAGGAGCACACAGCGATGTCTAGTACGCTGCAGTAGTTATGCCCCCGTAGAAACGTCGGAGAACCATCATTTAGTATAGTGTAAACCTAGTCTTCGCATATTTTTACTACAGAAGATCCCCTTACATTAAGACGCTCACTACTACACAATTCATGGTGCACGTTAAAATCACCACATATAATTATGGGATCATGATCAGATCTACACACTGCAGCCAACACTGCGTATGAAACGTTTGCTTGAGGGTGCACGTATACACTAACTACAGTTACAGTAACGTTACCAAACTTCACCTTGCATCTAACAAATTCCAGCGCATCTGTTTTCGAAGTAGCCACAAGTGTCGATAGAATATCGCGTCTCACACACAACATCACTCTGCTTTTTGCAGCAGGACGTTCTGCTTGGTACACCACATAATTGGACAAGCGAAAGTTAGTGGATACTCTTGTTTCGGAAATACACAAAATCGGAAACCCGTGCTGAGCGTCGAATTTCCGAAAATCTCCACTCTTATTCTGCAAACCATTGCAGTTCCACTGGAATATTGCACTTATTTTGTACCAGTTAGATAGTCCGGTAGCCATGATTACTACAAGATAAGATGCTCAACATATAGCAGCAATTTCACTTCTGGTAAAGAGCCTGCTGGTGGCAGGGATCGTAAAATTGTTTTAAGAGCCGCAAAGATTATTGGCAAAATGACTTCCTCGTTTCCGGCTGTCTCCACCGAGATCGCATTTCTTGAAGAATTTTTCCTGATCAAGCTGCTGTGACCCTTCCCTTTGGTAGTCAGTGGCTCCTTGGCTGTGTTTGGCCCGGCAGAAAGTTCCACTTCAGCATGTTCTTGGGCCCGGACTTCTTTGCCAACGCGATGTTTTCGTGCTGAGCGCTTAAATACTTCCGGGTAAGAGTCTTGGCGCCTCTGTTTTGTTTGCATTTCTTTGTGCCTTAGGAACATCTTGGACTATATCCGCATTGGGTGCTGGACCTCTTTGTATCTCATGGTACCCTTTTACAATTTTCTCTCTTTGTGCAGCCGATGCCAAATGGTTTCGAGAGCAGCCTGAAAACGACGCCGGATGTGGTCCAGCACAGTTGGCACACTTAGGTTGACGCTTCGAGGTGCATTCTTTGTAATCATGTGCGCCCGCACATACCTTGCATCTCTTGGTTCCCCTGCAAGTCTTAGCCTTATGCCCATATCTCTGGCAGTTTAACACCTTACCGCCGGTTCAATGTATTCCTCGACAGTGTGAACCGTAAAGCCGAGAGCAACTCTTTTTGGCAATGACATGTCATGTCTAAACTGGAGTATTACATTACGTATGGGCTGAATTGTGGCACTTCCATCTTCATTTCTTGCCCATCTCTTTTGTCGTGTGACTCGCAGGTGTGCGCCACGCTGCGTTGCTTTGACGCATGCGCGTTTCAGCGGATCCATCCGTCACGAAAAGAGGGAGGCACAGTGTTGTTTCGGTAACGCATCGGCGCGAAATGTAGCATGTCTCATTTCGCACCGACTGCCATCGGGCCGCGCCGTAGGACGCTGGTCGCGCCTGGCGTCAGAATATAGAGTACTCGCGTTTTGGTAACGTAGCGTCGCTGTACCCAGCGTGCGCGCGCGTCAACGCTACATAGGAGTATATTGGGCCCTTCATAATGCGTTCGCTGCCGTTTTGCTAGCTCCACAACAAAAATTGGTGTTGCGACGTCAATAGATGACGAAAGTAAATGACTGGTGCAAACATGATAATTCTGACACGCGTGTAATACATGTAAGAACATGACAACACACCACGCTCATGGCGTGCTCGCGGTCGTTTCGCTAGCTCCACATATACTAAATTTGGTATCACGTGACATGAATAGATGATGAAGGTAAACGACACAACCAAACATGATAGTCATGACAGGAAGTTTTCGCGTATACAGTGGTGGGAGCAACCAAAGGACCGAGTTGACTTGCGGAGCATACGAGAGCCATGGGCATGGTCCTTCAGTAGGCGTAGTCAGGGCGATGATGACGACGATGATTATGGCGCTATTATGCTTGATACCACAGAGTTTCTCAAAATTAACTAGGGGGCGCTCTGGCGCTTCGATCGTTCAGCGACCATGGGAATGATGGGTAGTACACACATTTGCCTAGTCTACGTACTTGCGGCTTCGTTTATTGCTGTGTTTCGGTTTTGTTTTGGAAGAAAGATTGAACCCTTTTGAACTTCGTGAGCCGATTCGGAATGTAAGTCTAAAAAAATAAAATGGTGAAGCGCAACCACTGAACATTTGTAATGCTTGTTTCGTAAGAAAACAGCTCCAAGCCACACGAACACACACGGAGCCAAAAGCAGGCCAGAAGTACGAACATTAGACAAATGTGTGTAGTACCCATCATTCCCACGCTCGCTGAAGCACCGTGCGTTGCAGCTCCCATAGACGCTAGCGCCAGAGTTCCCTCTAGTAAGTATTGTAGGAAACTCTTTGCTTATTTCCATATAGTCCATTTTTCTGTATTTTAACTGTCAAAGGGGCACTACAACGCACGCGAGCCGCTGGAGAGTCGAAGAGACGATGTCAGAGGAGGTGGACCCAATATGGAAACACGCGGCGCTCCCTCCTGGTTTTCTGTTTTTTTTTTCTTCATGCAGATCCGCACAATTGTGAATACAGATACGACACTAGTTCTGACAAGACCGCATTAGTTACATCTAAATAGTAGTTTATTTTTCTGAGCAAGTCGGGAACATTTATCGCGAAAAGTATGCGATATGCGTTTTGGAAGCGATGTTGCTGTTATTGGGAATGAAGCTTTTTGTAGGTGAAAAGTAAGCGATCCTTTTACCTAAATATGGGCGCATGAAAGCGTAAGCAGTCGTGCCTAAATTACGATACATTATTATTAAAAAAAACCGCATGTAGAGAAAAGCATTACTTCGATTGTCACAAATTGCGGCAGCTATCATGTTCAATAATGTAGTGGTCTTTACGGCATCAAAGGTTATGTCAATACGCGTTATAAAATAAGCAATGATTTCGCATACAGTGAAACCTAGATTATATGACTTTGCCGGAGGGGACCGAATTCATTCGTGTCATTTGAAATTCGAAGCATCAGGGCGCATGGAAAATTACCATGCAACAAAGGAAAACAGGCGTACATTTCCATTGACTGTTTTTCAGGGCAGCAGCGCCGTCATGAACAGCTGTAAATAATTGCCAGGGAAGCGTTTGGAGGTAAACAATCATACTTCTACTTGTGAAACATATGGCGCGCGCGCACGTGTGTGCTTAATGAGCCAGATGTGCCATGAGGCATGAGAGCCGAGACAGCTGAAACAGCGTTTTCACAACCTCAGTGCGTTTTTCTGCATCACAACGACGTCTATGGCAAGAGTGGCGTAAAGAGCGCGTTCAACGGAATAAATAAATGCCAGGAGATCTCAGAACCATTGACCTTTTTTTATTTCCTTGTCGCGGTGGCATTAGGCGTGTTTTACGACAAACTCACGGCCATGCCTGCACAGTCCGTGGCCTTGTTGAAAATTCGGGAGTCGCCCGTGCAAATCGGGAGAGTTGACTGGAGCACGTCAAGCTCCTTCGCGAAGAATATACGCTTCTTCCTTCTGTCCTCGTAATTCTTTCATAGGATGCCTCACTGCGATATGGCTGGCGCATGTAAATGGAGTACAACTGCCGTAGACTCGTACACGCAAGGGGACAGGGTGGGTGGTTCTCCCTAATTCCCTAAAGGCGCGTTCACCCTAGAGAAAAACGACACCGATTTCGGTCTGCCGACTGTCTTTGGGAGTATCTTGTCTTGTCGTCGTCCTGGGAGTATCTTGTCTTGTCTTGTCGTCGCTCTAGTGTTATAAACACGCCTTAAAAGAGAGAACAACAAAACACGACGTCAGTGCCATCTGAAATCTAAACGGGAAGGCACGCGAAGAGGCACCAAGGCCTCCAAGATTACCACGCATTATCTCTAATGCCAATAGCCGGTGCGCAGGGTAGCAAATACAGAAACTCCAGCCCACGTTCGAGTTACCGCGCCCACGCATCATGGTCGCATCTTCCGTAAAAGCACGGGCAGCAACTGTTCGTACCTGTGCAGTAGCGTACATTCCTATCGCACGTCAGGGGGTGAAAATCGGTTCAAAGAACCTTGCTCCATTACAGTGCAGGCTAATGGGCCTTAGCCGCGATCACACAAAAGTTCGTATTAACCCCGAAGTTTGTAAAAGCTGTTATTATATCACCGAGGTTTCACGGTATTCTTCTATGCTTACTATATGTACAGTCGTCAAAGGGGACCATCACCCTTTCATTGCCGAATGAAAAAAAGAAGTGATCAGTGACATGCCATTCTGGCTGCAACGTTTTTTCGTGCGCTTGCTTAGATATGATGCTAATCTGGATTTCTTTTCTGGGAAGCAGCTCATGCTCGCAGATAAGCTGTCGAGAGCACTTAGCAGTGAAGGCAGTGGTGACCTTAGAATGTATGGCGCAGCAGTGCATGCCATAAGTATGACATCTTCATTGATCATCGACGGAATGTGAAAGCGCCTTGCCGTAGAACCTGCCGAATACAGCTATTTGAATATAGTGCTGCAGAAGTTAACTACGTTTGAACCAGTAGAGGGCCAGCTATAGCCTTGTCTACCCGAGCTCTCTTCAAGCAATGGTGTCTTGATTCAGGGGCTCTAGGTCACAATTCCGAGCAGCATGAGGTGGTTACACATTTCATACAAACCATGAATCCTAGAGATCGAGAAACGTTTAGCAGGCCTCGTCGTTTAGTTTTCTCACCTGTGATGAACTAAAAATTTACGGCGTTCACTGAAAAGTGCGCCTCAACAAAAAAATCGCAAGGCCTGCGTCGAACGCGCAGCACTGTCACAGCGAAAGCTGGAAGAGTGGCCTTTCAAAGTATTTTTCAAACGCCCTTTAGGTAACTATCACGCACACTTTCAGGGTACCCACTACGCCATGAATCATTGTGTAGTGGGCAGGTAGTCACTATGCCATTCTTCGTCATTCTTCGGAGCAACGGGGTACCTGCTGCTCACTTGCAAGGAACTTTTTGCAATCTTTTTTTTGTGCTGTGCTTGACAACGATGAAGAATTATGGCAGAAGTTTTCGTAATCCCCACAATCTCCTACAGAAGGTATGCGCCGCAGTTATTATGTGAACAAGATTGAACTTTTGTATATCGTTGGATCATTCGACGACGCACTTTTTGCGCAATTCGCATTGTGTGACTCCTGATTATTTATTTGCTGTTCTAAACCGCTTTATTACTCATATTACCGTGATTCCTTTCCGACAACAGGCCTGCCGAAGGCCAGTTTGCAACCGGCGTCGCTCAGTGGCAGAATACTGAGCTGGCCCGCAGGGAATCCGGGTTCAAATTTGTTTGCAGCTTTGGTGTTTTTGTTTACTGAATTTTTGTTGTTGTTATTTCGTGTGATGTTGCTTACGGACAGCAGCGGTGGCGGCGGCGGCGGCGGCGGCGGACAACTATGGCGCGCGCGTGAAGCGTGTTGTGATCTCATTACACCTTTCGCTGCAAAAAAACAGGTGTACAGCCAGCCGAAGCAAGCACTTATGATGCGTTCTGCGCCTGACCAACCCTGGTATGGTGTAGATATAGATATCTTTTGTGATGGCGGGGAGTCATATATGGGTGTCTACGGTGCATTATCAGACATTCTGGAAGTCTACAGAATCCGACACATTATTTCGAGGACCATCACCAGCGCCACTAGTGCTATCTTTGCACGTTATGACATAACAATGGAGGTGCCCTCACACAATGGTCCTCAATTTTTGATCAGTGCATGAGTTCGCTTCATTTGCGTGCATTCACAAATTCAAGCACATTACCTCGAATCCAGGGTTACCGCGTAAACAGGCGCTTAGGTAGAAATGTTTTTCGGAGGGTAAGGGAGGAGGGCACCACCTAGATTTCGGGAAGGGCCCCCCTTTAAAATAGCGATTTTTTGCTCTCTATGCCATGGCAAAAAAATCGAGGGGGAAGGGAGGGCACGTGCCCGCTGTGCCACTTTTTGGCTTCGTCACTGAGCGTAGGATCCACTAGGGCGATCCGAAGAGGGGGTACAGGTAATGAAGAGACTTTTTGAGAAAGTTAAAGAAGCTAAACAGGATTTCTAGTCGGCTCTGTACGCCTACAAGACATCTCCTTTGGATGCAGGACTGGAAACTGCAGAGATGCCTTAGGGCCTTCGGCTACAGACGCGGCTACCCGACTACCAGGGTGGCCTTTCCTACTGAGTATTCGAGCATCGTCAGGCTCGGTCGTCCGCACAGTCACTAACTCCACTCCATGAAGTCAATGTTGTGCAAGTCTAGAGCGGCTCATGGGCCACCAAAGCACTCATTTCGAAGCCCTCAAGTTATCCTATGTCGTAGCACATATTTACGCAGGAAGGGCGCTGTCTCCAGTGCAACGGCAAGCGCTGCTACAAACTGCTTTCAACACGCCTTCGTTCGCAACCGGAGCAACGTACGACACAGTAGCTCTATAGCTGCGCGGCACATCAAAGACGCAGCGGCGAGTAATGACCCAACTACCGCAGGCCCATCGAGTGGTATTACGCCTGCACCCTGAAGGTCGCTGAAAATACAAGACCACCACGATGACTAGAATATCAACTTGATTTTACCCAAATGACTTGAACTCTCTCCGTCTTTCTATATGTTTCCAATTTTTTAATGCGATAGCAAATATAAGAACAATCTCGGCTGACTTTTGCCATCGGCGTCGCCGTCACTCACCGTATATGTATACGCATCTATATATTTATATATGAAAGTGCAAGAAAAATAACAGAAAAACACTCTGGCACGCGGAATCGAAAATGGGACCTCTGCGTCGTGAAAGTGAGGCATTAACCACTGAGCCACACCGAAGCTTGCTGCTCAAATGGCAAGGTATTTATATTGTAGGGGGTTTCGAGGCCAAACCCCGCAGGGAAGGCTCGGAGCCAGACCAGGAACCTTCTTTATTGACCGGAACCCGGGCCGCAGCTGCCCGCTGCCAGCCCCTGCCACGTGCCACCCCGCGCACACCTGATCGTTCTTGTCCTCTTACGGTCGGCGCGCTCGCGGCTGCTGCTCCCATAATATCCACCACTTAATGCTGCTCAAGAGAATCTCGGATGGAATTGTGTTTTCAGCATTACCAGCAAGATGGCGCAATGAGCGCTCGTCACCACATTGCGTGACGGCGCCCACTCTATCCCCTAAGCGTACTTTGCCCGGCTTGGAGAAGGGGAGCGCAGCTGTCTCGTGCACCCTTATCTCGCAGTGGCGAGGAGGGGAGCATCGTACGTCTTGTCTGCCCTCGGGCTTTACCTGGAACGATTTTGCTGTAGTTACCGAATGCACAAAGGTCACTGCAATTATTGCAGCCTCCGTTCGCCAAAAGCGCGCGCTTTGCAGACTCATCGAAGTAATCAATGAAACGTTTATTCGTGTGCACCCGTACCTGTGAGCACATTTCGTGCGTAATTTGTGCGAGAGAAACGCGGGGCACGTTTCGATGTGCTTTCCATTCTGCACGGGACCTTTCAATTTGTTTCTATTGTGTTCATTGCTTCGCCTTTGCAGCAAATCTGTGACTTTTATAAAATGTCACTTCAAGCCATCATGTTTCCCGCATATGTAAATAACCACACAGTTTCTTCGTGTTTTTCACTGTAAAAATCATGTATCGACTAGTGCCTCACTGCTGCACTATACATACGATAAGCTTCAGAGGTGTTTCCCCAGAGTGTACTATAAACGTGACTGACTGAATATCTATCTATCTATCTATCTATCTATCTATCTATCTATCTATCTATCTATCTATCTATCTATCTATCTATCTATCTACATAGCTAGATAAACATATATTATCGAAGAACGAGATTCAGACGCACCACCCGTTCGCTGAGCTGGCTCTGCTTTACCTGCCCTCGTCTTCTCGGGCTGCGCGAGCTCGAGAGCCAAAGCGTTTGTGTGTGCCTCGAATGGAAAGAAGGCTTTCTTGTGTTCTGGTCTGGACATGCCGGTCTCCGTGCCTTTTAGAAAAATTAACCTTTTATTTCACCTTTTTTATTACTTTTATTATTGCAAAACAAAATATATAACGATGTCGTCACTCTGAACAAAAGTGCGTAATCATCCTGTTTCTTTTCAGAGACTCGTTTTATGAGGCAGTGGGTAGCTGTGCTTGCACACCCATTGTTCTGTATGCACGCAGGTGGTTTTTCACGGCGTTCGAAACACTCAGCAGCAACCTTGGCCAAGTTGTCCAGAAACAAGTCCTGTTTTGTGCGCAAATCACGCTCCTCATATCAAACACATCCTGGACCCTTATGAAACACTGCATCACGAGCGCTGACGAGGCACAGCCCGTAGGAGCAATGGGCCATCGAAGAAAGGGAGTATTTGTCCAGGCTTCAGCTTGAGTGGAATCTGTTGAACAAAATTAACAACAAGGGTTAACGACTCGAGAGGTATTTGAGCACATTTTTTTTTTTTGCCACAAAAAAAGCATGAGTAAGTTTCGCCCTAAGGGTGTTACTGACATCAGATGAAAAGCGTCATTCATAATGCTTCATCAAGGTGAAGTAATTTTCTTTGTATTAAAGCTTCTGAGTAGGAGATACGCTTACTGAGCATACACAACAAGAACCGATTGGAATGAGTGTCAACGTTACGTTGACCATATTCCAAAGTGGGATTCAGGCTTGTAAAACGCACGCATTGTGACCTATGCATTGTAGGAATTGTTCTGTACTAATGATAGCAAATAGTTTTCATAAGGTAAGTTTACCAGCTTATTCCTGATGTGCTACGTAATTTTGATTAGCGGACTAAATCAACATTCCGCCAAGTTCCTACCATTGAAAGAAGCTGACGTCGAGATTTTTCGCGCTTTTATGGAACGCTTTACTGCTACATGGCAATCGGTTCCTTTATAATGAAGTAAGAAATTGTGTTTATAGGATTAGGGTAGCTCTAATTAGCGTATTTATTTGACGTCTGAAAGTGTATGAGCAACATGTAGGCATGGCGTCAATTTGTTTAACACAATGTCGGGTTCAAGAACTGCGTGAAGATGATGGCTCGTGTGTGCACAAGAAAAAATAAGCGCCGATGAATTATGCGGAAATAACTACTACATGGAGTTTTTTTTTCTTGAATAAGCTGTAGATAGGACGAGTTTTTTACAGACAGCTTTCGAGCGTCAATCCACTCAAATTCAAAACAAAGTTATACCTTTTCCGAGGTCTAGTGATCCACTAAGAACATTTGTTAAATGAGTGCGTGGCGAAATTCGCTACTGTTACGCTAATTGAACAACAATCGCATTATTATAGCACACGTTTTGAAGCCAGTGCCCGTATATTGTAGTCACGTGTTAACCTTCATTGTATGCTAGTCTTATACTACAATAGAACGAAGTAATTACATTTTATTCTATCCACTGCTCACTACTGGTAGATTCCGTTAGTGACGTGCCAGGCTGTCACTATTACCGCTGGTCAATCACAGAAAGCATGTATTTTGAAAAAGAAAAGTGCGTGTAGGCCAGTTTGTGATTCATGATTTGCAAAGGTAACCACAAAACAAACGACATAAGAAGAAACAACGCCGACCACTTCGTGTTGTTTCTTTTCTGTGTCCCGTGTGGTTCTGCAGTTGCCTTTGCAATAATCGTTAAAAGACATGAGCAACCGGAAATGGTTCATCTACAAAATACCAACCCGACATTGTACTTCCATTCATATATCTGTAAGTTATCGCTAATCGCATAGCAGCTCTTGATGCATGTATTTCCTCTGAAAATGGAATAGTTCTTTGGTGACACATCCAGCGGAATAATAAATAGAGCGTGAAGAGTACATATTGAATAATTCACGGTTTAAGTTCAGAAGTATCGATTAATACAGGGAAAAGCACCTTAAGAAACCAAACCGTAAAGGGCACACTTATGGGCTAGCTTGAAAAAAAAAATAATTATTATAACGTGTTATTAAACCTAACTTTTCGAAGTGTATTTGACTAAAACAAAGGAGCATTTTAACTCTTACCATTGTTTCAGGGCACGTTTCGAGCCTGACGTGCTGAAGCAGGCAGGCGAGAGTTGTCTTCGCTTGGACCATGCCGAGGCGCATGCCGACGCAGTTGCGAGGTCCGGCACCGAAAGGCATGTAAGTGAATGGCTTTATGGAGTCCTTGTTTTCTGGCATGAACCTGTTGCCAAGAGTTAAACATACTACATGAGTAGTTTCACCTACACGGGAGATAAGTGTTATGCAAAGCATAAAAATACACCAAACGTAACACCATCGACATCGAAATATTCTGCTAGGAGAGAGAAACGCGCAAGAATCCCATAACAACAATTCGAAGTCAAATGTACCACAACAATACAACATCAAGAGAACAATATATATTACAGGCATTGTCATTCTTATCAAGCCATCTTTGTTAAAAGTTCATTGAATTGAGACTATGTACCATTTGCGTCAGCATAAGTGGCTATGTCTGCATTTAAAGGCGTCCTGCAACACTTTTTGAGCATGGTCACAAAACAATACCGATCGGCAGTAGAGGCTTCATAGAACACGCGAGCCGAATATTATAACGCAGAGCGCACGTCCTGCAATTCCCAATACATTATCTCGACAAATGACGGAGGAAACTCGAAAATCTCTTGTAGACGACGGCCATCTACCAGGCATTGGCTGATTTGAACATGACGCTCTCGGTCGTAACAAGGATCACCGGGAGGGCGCGGGAGGGCGCGTGCTATCACACTGAAAAAGCCATGTATTTGAAAAAGAAAATTGAAAAAAAAGAGATGCTCAAGGTCACGAGGCGTGCGTGCCCCCCCCCCCCCTCTTTTCCCATTTTCCCACTAAGTTTCCAGCGCTTTCTTGAAAACCAGAAAGCGGCGAGTGCGATTGCAGCGTGCGACAAATCATTGTAAATCCACTTTTACTGGACGAAAATTTTTGCGGCATTAAATTCATGAGGAAATAAGCTCATTTAGTGAATGCATTCCAAAGTCACTTGAGAAAGTATTTCAGTGCCGCTTTAAATTCCACCAATGTTGCACTCGGTTTGCGAATGAGAAATGCCGGCTGCGTGGATATTTATGCTTTTTTGTGAGAAATGCAGTGGGAAGGAAGGAAGGAAGGAAGGAAAATAGAGGGAAAAGAAAGGCAACGAGGTTAACCAGCCTATAGGCAGCCGATTTGCTACCCTGCGCATGGGAGAGGGATGGGGGAGATGAAAGAGAGCGGAGAGGGAAGATAGAAACAGCACATTCGGCAGCACACGCGCGCACACTCAGTCATAGTCCAGTCTTGTCTTTCGCGGTGTGTGACATTGCTGTTACAGTCGCTTGTTCAAGTCGGTGTCGCGTAGGAATTTCAACAGAGCTTTCGTCGCCTTCTGTTGCAATGTCTTCTCTCGGGCACTTGACAGAATAGTGTCCACAGACATTTGGCTGTTGTCGATGCGCGCAAAAGCAGACGCCAGTGACTGTCTCTGGATTTCATACAATGGACAGTCACACAGGATGTGGTGTAGCGTCTCTTCGCAATGACAGGCATCGCAGAGAGCGTTGTCGGCCATTCCTTTGACAAAGGAGTAAAATTTTGTAAATGCCACTCCTAGCCATAAGCGATGAAGAAGGGTGGCTTCTCTTCGGTTGAGTCCAGTGGGCATGCGGAGAGCCATCAAAGAGGACAGGTGGTGTTGACGATTCGTATCGATGCTTGGTGGGCACCATAGTGAAAACGTGATTTCACGCGCAAGTCGTCGAAGATTACTGGCAGCATCAATCCTCGAAAGTGGTATGGCTTCTTCTCGTGTTCCTTCAAGGGCTGCCCGCGCGGCAGTATCGGCATGTTCGTTCCCTGTGATGCCGCAGTGACTTGGCAGCCATTGAAGTGTCACATGATGCCCTTTCTCGAGTAAAGTGTGGAGAAGGCATCGAATTTAGAAAACAAGCTGTTCGTACGGGCCGCGACGCAGTGCTGAGAGCACAGATTGTAGGGCAGCCCTTGAGTCGCTGAAAATCGACCATTGCTGCGGTGGTTCTCGATTGACCACACAAAGTGCAGCGCGCAGAGCAGCTAGTTCCGCTGCTGTAGATTGCGTGGAGTGGTCAGTCCTAAAGCTGATGGTAACACCTCTTGCTGGGATAACTACTGCCCCTGACGAATACTGGTGGTTCGTGGAACCATCGGTGTATACATGTATGCCGTCTGAATATTTCTCGTGCAAAAGAAGAAGAGACAGTTGTTTCAGCACGGGCGACGAAAACTCAGATTTCCTCCGCATCCCTGGTACACTAAGATGCCCTGTGGGTCGAATAAGACACCAAGGTGGCATGGATGGTTTGGATGCATGAGTGAAGCCCGAGGGAAGTTTATCGTTGTATTTCACGATAATTTTGGCGAACGATGCTTGGCGCCTCTCTGAAGGCAACAGTGCAAGGTGATGGCCGGAGGCACGTGCGAAGTGTCGGATGGGCGTTCTCAGGACTTCTACAACAATGTGAGTTTGTATCGGATAGTCACCAACAATTGCAATTGTTGCTTCTGTTGACGTACATCTGGGCAGACCAAGGCACACTCTCAGCGCTTGGGCTTGTACTGCCTGTAAAACACGAACATTGGTCTTGCAGGTATTGCTAAGCACGGGCAAGCTATATCTGAGGTAACCGAGAAACAGGGCCCTGTAGAGTTCCATCATTGCGTCTACTGACATCCCCCACGTCTTTCCTGCCAGGAACTTGAACAGTTGAAAAATAGCGGTCAGGCGCTTCTTCATATAGGTCACATGCGGACTCCAACAGAGGTCCCTATCAATAATAATGCCCAGAAACCGGTGGGGTTTGGCGTAAGAAATCGGTCGCCCGCAGATTGAGATGACATAAGGGGTCATTGCTTTGCGAGTGAAAGCCACCAGCGCGCATTTTTCTGGTGATATGCTGAGACCTTGTTTGAACAAGTAGTTGGCAATCATAGTTGCTGCTTTTTGAAGCCGGGAACGTATCTGAGGACGTGTGACTGCCGATGTCCAGACACATATGTCGTCTGCGTATATTGAGATTTTAATGGTGCTTGGCAAGTATTCAGCAAGACCAATTAGTGCAAGATTGAATAGCGTCGGGCTAAGAACTCCGCCTTGAGGAACACCCCTGGAAGTATAGCGTCGCGTAGTTGGGCCATCTTCTGTTAACACAAAGAATGATCTTGCAGCCAGGTAACTCGAAATCCACCAAAAGACTCGACCACCAAGGCCAACCACCGCAAGAGCACCCAAGATGGCTTCATGTAGTACATTATCATAAGCGCCTTTCACATCTAAAAACAAAGCTGCAGATAGTCGCTTACGGGATCTTTCGTGCTGAACGTACGATACTAGATCAACGACATTGTCAATAGAAGAGCGGTCGCGTCGGAAACCAGCCATTGAATTCGGATAAATCTTGTAGTATTCAAGATACCACTCCAGGCGGCCTAGTATCATCCGTTCCATTATCTTCCCTACGCAGCTGGCCAGTGCTATTGGGCGGTATGAGGTCAGTTCGAGTGGGGATTTGCCCTGCTTCAAGATGGGTAACAAGCGGCTTACTTTCCAGTCATGAGGAACATTGCCATCCTGCCTCGAGATGTTGTAGAGGCTCAACAGTTCTCTCCTTGCACCTTCCCCAAGGTTGCACAGGGCTCGGTACGGAATACCATCTGGGCCCGGAGAAGTTGAACGCCTGCAGAGAGCTAGTGCCGCCTCGAGCTCCTTCATTGTAAAAAGGAGGTCCATGTGGTAGTCACGGGAACGGGGGACGTCACCTCTCACTGGAGAATGTGGACGAGTGGCTTGGTTGGCGATCTGCGCACAGAAATCTTCTGCGACATCGATGCCTTGCCTCCGTTGAAATAGCGCGAGCGCTTTGAATGGAAAGTGCTGTTCCGTAGGGTGACGCAGACCTTGCACCGTTTTCCAAATGTGTGAGAGTGGCTTGCGAGGGTCTAGTGACTGGCAAAACGTTGTCCATCGTTTCGACGCTAATCTATCCATGCGACGCCGAATCTTCTTTTGCATCCTCCTGGCTGCCCTAAGATCGTGAATTGATTTTGTTCGCCGATACCGACGCTCCGCCCGGCGTCGCAGTGCTCGGAGTCGCTCCAACTCTATATCAAAGTCGTTTCGCGTGGAAGATATTGTCACCGTGCGAGTGGCGTTTTGCATTGTGCTCCTAATTGTTCCCTCTAACCCAGATCGTAGGCCATCGCTGCAAGCATCTTCCATGGCAGATTTGAAGTTGGTCCATTGGACTGCTCGAATGGTCGTCCGTGGACCATAACTAGACAAGCCTTTGATGTTAAGGTAGATTGGAATGTGATCACTTCCTCGTGTCTCAACATCTGGAAACCACTTGACGTATCTCGCGAGGGAGTTGGAGACAAAAGCATGGTCGAGACAGCTGCCGTATGTCACCCCTCGAAGAAAAGTGGGGCTGCCGTCGTTCAGGAGAGTAAGGCCATAGTTGTAGGCGATGTTTGCTAACCTGCGTCCTCTTGCGTTTCTCCGCGTACTTCCCCATGCGTGACTGTGCGCATTGAAATCACCTATGAGGACCCATGGTGCAGGACACACTCTCAAAATATCCGCTAATCTCCTGGAATCGAGATTACTTGACGGCGATATATAAACGCCTATGAGAGTAAACATGAGTTGGTTCTTTTTCACAGTGATGCAGACATACTGATTGTCATCGTGAGGTGCAATTGGTTGCACAACATACGTCAGTTCACGACGAACAAAGACGATAATTTTGCTGCACGCACCGTTCGTTGAAGACATGACAGCTTCGTACCCCGATAATCTTATTGGTTTCGACAAATTGGGTTCACAAATGACAATGATTGGAAACACGTTGGTAAACACAAACTGACGAAAATCTGAAAGGCGTGATTTTAGTCCTCTGGCGTTCCATTGGATGACGGATGCAGCCTTGACTTCTTTACGAAATGTTGAGGTGTGAGTAGCCATCTTCCTAGTTGAGATATTCAAGCACTGGGCTTAGGGCGTCCAATAGTCCAAGTGCGCTTCGAGCAGATGGTGTCTCCATGTCGACTAATATCACTCGGATGGCTTCTATAAGGAAACGCAGCACCGAGATCACTTGACGATCAGTTTTAGGCAAATCTTCCATGGTTGGAGACGGCTCTTGTATGGCCACAACCTGCAGAGGTTCCTTGGCAGAAGAGCACGTCGGGAGCGTGGGCCATTCCTCCAGAGAAGGAGGCTTCTCTCTTTCTTTCGTAGAAGTGGTGGGCCCTTTCGCGGCGCTACTGGATAGAACCGCTAAAGAGTGGGAAGGAGCGTCTTGGGAATGTGCCTTCTTTGAAGACTTTCGATGATGCCGACGTCGACGCCGACGCCGGACTACTTCGGCTGCCTCCCTGTGTGTTGAGTTGTCTCGTGCCATTTGTCTGAGAACCGCGCGCTCCTTTTGGATTCGAGGACAGTCTTTCGACGAGGCAGCATGAGGACCGCTGCAGTTGGCGCACTTCAGAGTAGTCGCCCGACAGGCGTCTTCAGCATGAGATTCAGCGCAGCGGGGACACAGTCGTAAGTTGGGGCATACGCCCTTGACGTGTCCTAGCCTGAAGCACTGATGACATTGAAGTGGCTTTGGGATGAATGGTCGAACCGGATGTCGAAAATGTCCAACTTTAACGTGGGACGGTATGCAATCTCCCTTGAAGAACACTTTTACGCAGCGCGTATTTCCAAGGCGCCGCACTTGCGTAATGACAGTTCCCTCGTTTGCAGGCTTGATGAGGGTAGACAAGTTAGCATTAGGAATGGCAGTGTCGATGTCATAAATTACACCGGCAATTGATTTGTCATCCATCGGGATAAAGGGGCGCATTTTAATGCCACCTAGCTCAGTCATTTGCTGCAGCTGTCCTAGCGCACTCACATCGTGCACGTCTATGGCGAGAATGTTCTTCCTTGGGTTTACTCGTACGGGAAATGCAGTGGGAAATTTGCCTGTGGCATATAAACATTGCATCTTTGTGAATATTTGTGTAGTGAAAGCTGGCCTGTTAAAGAACACTTATATTTCAGTACTCTGGACATGTGGATGTTCGTCGACTTACTTCTCAGTTGAACTTCGTGCTTGTTCAGAGCTTTACGGTGATAGCTATCATGTTCTGTTCAGCTTGATACTGCTACCGCCATTAATTCTTAATCATATAATGCGAACGTTTTCTCTGGTCCCAGCAAGCACGTGCATTGTTTACTGGCATCAGGCTCTCGTTAATGCTGTCATTTTTGGCCGAACCTTGTTTGATTCAGCCTACCATCAGAGTGCGTCACGCACGAAGCACCGCAAATGACGAAAAGTGGCGTTCGTAAACAACTGAAACGGCTGCGAGCCTTAAGAAAAGCGTGGTCGCCATCCACAATTTTACCACAAACTTATGTTGGCAACCTAGGGTACAGCTCCGCTGGCAATCTTGCTTCTTGTTTTTTTTTCATTTTTTCTTGGCGCACGTGAACGGCGTGTACGCTAGCTGCAATCACGCCGATAGTGACAGTGGCCTACGAGCGATTGTTTCGTTTTCACCAAACGCCTTCAAAACCACAGAGTTGCAGTCCATGACCGTGCATTGGTGAGCCAGGTTTACTCAGCAGCAGATGCGAGGCTCGGTAGTTCCATTACGACTTTGCACGTAGATCTCGCGCGCACTTTAAGAACAGGAGACGCTACGATCGTGTCTTTATCGACGACGGTTTCGTTCACAGTGCAAGCGAGACCCAGCAGCTTTCTGTTTGCTTAAGGCAATGGCTTATTAAGGCACGCGGTATGTCACAAAACTTGAACCTGGTGGAAGCTGTAGATGTTGACGAGAATTAAAGCGTCCGCGTAAGGGTTAACGAGTAAGAAATCACTCGTATACATTGTGATGGACGAACGATCACTAGCCGGCAAGTTTTCCGGCAGAAAAATTATCATCACGTGCACCTTGTGGCGTAGGCGGTGGCTTTATGTACTAGGAAGCTAGTCCAGGGCACACCTTCACTTAATACACGGGGAACTTCAAGCACTGTCTCGTTATGAGCTAAGTCAAGAATAAGAAAAACCGCGCCTTTTACAGTGTTCTTATGCAAAGTATGAACTGGGTTCACGCATTCACCAAGAAAATGAGAATGCATGTACAGAATAGACCCCTTAATTTTTTTTCTCGGTACTTTCCATCATACGGCATTCCATTAATACGGACATCTTTTCCGCTTTCACGAAATCCGAATGATCGAATATTCACTGTACAACTCTCTCTGAAAACATTTCGTTATTCTGATTCGAAAACTTTTGAAATGTGTAATTTGATTGCAAGTGACCATTTGTAACTCGTGACAGTAGTTTAACAGTACATTGACTGACTGGCAGCGAAATGATAACGTTTGAATGAGATGGTTATTTTGCAGGTGAAGGATATGAAAATTAAATGGCTACAAGGTCACACATTTTATCTCAATCAAGTGAAAGCACCTCCAATGCATATTGAATTTCTTTATGCATTAGACTCAGTCCAAGTGATGACAGCATGCATGCGGTCAATGAGATTGTGAAAACAAAAGCAGTATATCTCGCAGGCTGTTTATTTTGCATAACACCAGGGTACCGTACCTGTCTGGGTTGAACTTCTCCGGTTCAGGAAAATTTTCCGGATCATGGTGGATTCCTGCCACGGGAATGTCTACGGACATTCCCGGCTTGAAATTAATTCCAGCCACTGTGGTTTCTTCCGTGCAGAGGCGCACGAGGCTGCAGTGAAAGGATCATGCAGAAAATTGTGTACTTTAGCAATACAAGCATCGTCGACATATTTTCAGAATGCCTATAGATCTAGAAAACTAAGTGTTCACGATCACGTCACTTAGTTGTTCTATTATACGGTGTGACCACATTACTTAGTGCTCAGAGTTCGCAGTGACATTATCACATAAGGGAAGATGGCGCCAGATTATGGATACGAAGATTAATATTTCAAATTGGTCTTTCCAGTGTTGTGAGAAATAACCACACCAAGTGAGACATAAGCTCTGCAATGCCCGAGCGTGCACTACCTTTACGACATACGCACCCATGCTGAAATGCAAGGGCTTGATATTTCATAGGGTCTGAATTCGCAAAGCTTTATGTTAGTTCTTGCTCTTTGTCTATGAACGGACGGCTTTCCCCGTGTTGATGGCAGCCTGAGAATTTGCAAATACATTGGCTTGAATACAAATGTAGCATAAGGTACCTTTGTGAATAAGGGTCCTCACTTGGCAGTCACGAATAAGTTTGCTGTTTGTAAAATGGCTTAATTGAGCAGGAACATAATTGTCATGGTTATGCTTCCATTAATTTTTATTCCCTTTAGTTCATTCCCAATTTCTTGGACCAATGACCTTCTGAAAAAGTGTATACTCATTAACAGCATTTTAGTGTTGAAGGAGCTCTTACATTTTTCCGCACATCACTGAATGTGCCGTTTGCAGTAATAATAATAATAATAATAATAATAATAATAATAATAATAATAATAATAATAATAATAATAATAATAATAATAATAATAATAATACTAATAATAATATTAATATTAATATAATAATAATATAACTATATTATTATTATTATTATTATTATTATTATTATTATTATTATTATTATTATTATTATTATTATTATTATTATTATTATTATTATTATTATTATTATTATTATTATTATTATTATTATTATTATTATTATTATTATTAAATTCCTGGGAATTCTTTGCCCAATCGAGGATAACATTACAAAACACGCCGTAGAGCAGGGTCTTAAAAGGTATCACCACCCAAGCTTCTTTAAGATACTCCTAAATCCAAGTACGTCGTACCCTAGCATTTGTCCTATACCGCAATCGCATATGTGGGACATTGCTGCAGCTATGTAGTGTACATGTAATGTTACACTACTATAATGCACTGCAAACTAATTATACAAGGATACGACAGAAATAGTACATGCTCTGATGCTTACATTGAGTCGGGAGTACAAAGTCTCAACGCCTCTTTGAAGCAGGCTTCAAGGTAAGGCATCTCCTGCAGGTTATCGTACGTGATCTCCCCCTGAAACAAAGGCTTGTATATTAGCAGTTAACAATTTTGTTTGCTTCTTCACATAATTATATGGTACGGGTTAAGGGAGAGTGAGCAATAATTTCGACTTATCTTGCCAGTAGTATTTCCGCACCCTTATAAGAACGTTCATAGGAATACGACGTTCTGAGAAGACGCGTTAACATATTCCTTTGACTGTTGCTTTTGGAGAAACTGCAGCGAGTGTGAAGCGTTATTATTACGCGACTTCTCAGCATGAGAAACAATACCCGCGTGTGAAAATAAATGCACTCTTGAGACACACAGAGAGATAAAAAAGAATGAACTAGAAGGCTGTTATGTGAAAAGGTTGACTGTTTTCTACTTTACAGATGTCCGCTTGTGCATGGTGGCTTTGTATCTCTTCCAATGTATGAGGCCGCTGAGCACTTAATAAAAAATGTGCAATGGTAGTAAAGCAATTACAAATATTTTCATTCCTCGTGTTGTAGGATGTTTATGACACACAAGCACACTGCCCCGCTTAGAGACCTCCACACTTCTGGCTCCAACTTACTACTGAGTTTTTCTGAATGGAAAAAGCTGCGCGTAGGAGAAAACACAAGCGAAGTAACACAAACGGCAAGCGTTCGTGTAGTGCGTTCCTTCACTTGTGTTACCTCTCATTTATGCTACATTTACCTTCTACTGAGTCTTGGACCAACTAGCCCCAAAAACCTTATTTATGGAATACATAGCGTTATTAGGCGAAAGGCATTACATGACCCAAGCGAACAAGATTTTTAGCGAAAAAGCGACTTACACTAGAAGTCGTTCAAAAAGTAACGTTGTGACGAGCACGCCTCATTGTGGAAGGCGAGTGAGCTACGCTCTCACTTCGCCTTAGCTGTGATCCCTTGGCTTGGCATACTTCGCCTTTGCGAAAACATGATCTGGCCTACTTCATCGTTGCGAAAGTGTGCGTCACGCTTACTTCACGTTACCGAACCGACAAAGCAGAAGATGAAGATTATGGCTCAAAAACTACCTGTCGAATTTACCATAAGATCACAGCGGTGCGTTTTTTTTTTTTTTGGACGGGAAGTGGCAGATAATGCAATTTGTATTTTTTCTTGCTTCATTGATTGTTGGACACCTCAAAGTGAGCTTGTTTGGGGGCGCCGCTTACAGAAATGTGCAACAGCCTAGTCACGTGTTATTTTTCATTATTCACGGGCTTTTTTTATCCGCATGAAAAAATGAGCAGTTAGTACGGTGTTGCAAGTAGCGCTGACAGATGTCGTATCAACATGCGCACACCTGTCTTTTTGAGGTTCAGATATTTAAGTGAGTAATTTTATTTGCATATATCATCATGTATAATTATTTGCCATTAGCAAAATATTTGTGGTGCTCCCGGTGCTATACAGTATGTACTGTTTGGTTTGAGTAACGCCGTTTCCACTTTTTTTTAGTTGTGCTGCTTGAGACTTGGGATGCCCAGTATAATCATTCTTGAAATACACGCCGATCTACAGGCCACGTAAAACCGTTGCTTTACCTCATGATGGGAAATTGAGTGCCAGAAGCAGGTTGGAGCTTTGAAGGATAGGAATGCTGGTAGATGTGATAGGGCTGTACTGTGTCAATGTAGTAAGCTCGTGCGTCAAGTACAATATAGTAATCAATGGACAAGTGGCATTTTTTATAGTGCATTCTATCACTGGCAAGCAGATTTGATTAGCATTGCGCACACATCCGCCGCAACATCTCGGCGTTCAATGCTTACAATGTCGTGTTCTAAATTGTTTCTGCAATGAGAGGCCAGCCTTATGTGCGGGTGTTGTTCAGAATATATTTTAGACGATTACACAAAGCAGTGCAAGCCTGCCTTCGTGATACATAAAGGAGAGTGGAAGGAGGGGGACGACGACACAGTGTTCAAGCTGTTTTTAGTGCAATTGCACTAACGCTCAATAAACATGATCACCAAAGGTGTCAATGCACATAATGTGAAAATTATGTCATGTCTTCCAAAGCTACCACTACAGGTCTCTAATCTATGCGTATTAAAAAAATAGATACTTATTCAATGGCGCATTCAAGGAACGCTTGCGGTAACCCAGTGCATCCATCCATCGCTCCTCGCAAGCTTAGCTTAGGCAAGAGATCGAATGTTTTGTTTGTGAAATAATATTTGTGAAAATAAATTAATGTGCAGCATAGTGGCCGCATACCTCTGACACTGCCTTGTCCACTTCAAAAATGACCCTGTCTTGGCATTCGGGATTGAGGGCCAGGTAGTAAGCGGTGGTGCTGAGGGCCGTTGATACCGTCTCAACGCCAGCCACGAAGAACACCAGCAACTGTGCAGTTATCTCATCGAGTGTCATTTCTGAAAGAATACGGTGAGTTTCACAGCAAGGATAAGGCAATGAATGCGGTAGCTACAAATTGGAATGCCACGCGAAGAATAGCATGCAACTCGAAACTTGAAGTGCGCTGGTCAGGCGCAAATGACGCATGAGAAGAACGCACACAGTAGGAGCACAAACTAACAACTTTTACAGCGCGCCAATAGCAACGCTGCTCAAACGCGAAGGACGCACGAAACGAACGCACAGGTACACAAAGTACGAGTGTGAACTAACAAGTGACACATTTGTTACTTTTTTGTGTTTGAGAAGCACGCTGCAAGTGTCGACTATGCACAACCAACTGCCCTAACTTGGCCGTTCAAGCTGGCAGCTGACTTCTTTTAGGAACGCAGCCGCGGCAGCAAGCGAAATGATCTTTGTGTGCTCTGTAACTTGAACGCAAAGTTCGCAGTGAAAGTACAAGACGTATACAAATTGGCCGTCTCACGACATGAGCTTGTGAACGAGGGACTATGCCTTGTAACTGAGTGTAAGAGCAATGCCTCCTACATTTATTTCCATGCCAGTACAAGTGCGCACTTTTCAATGGAAGCCATCAGTCCGCCTTAGTTCAGGGAGTGATCGAGTGATCGTGATGTGACGCTACATGATGGGTAGCGCTGCTTGCGTTAAACAGAGAAACACTTGGAAAAACAACATAATAAACAGAAAAACACTTGGTTGGCTATTAAGGGAAGGTAGATAGGAAACTGCGCTTTTCAAAACATGTATTCTGTTTATATTCTCAGGCACAAAGCTTGATATTCTTCTGCAAGGAATATTCACACAAAGAATACTCAACTAAACCTAATGCTCAGCTAAAAACTACCACTCCCACTGCAATACTTGTACTTAGGGATTCGGTGTAGATTTATGCTCCTGTACAAATAAATAAATCTCGCTGATATTATTTTTTTTATTTGTACAGGAGCATAAATATACACCGAATCCCTAAATACCTCTCACTGATATCCTTCAGTAAGCTCTGCAGGGGCGGTGGTTATTCCCGCGAGGCACATCACAATTAAATTCATGACATCGCATTTGACGTCGTCGACAGCTGCAGAACTTGCAGCCATTTGTGCAGCTCTAGAGTTTGTAGTGAAATAACCTTCGGGAATTTGGTCGATCTTCTCGGACTCGAAGGCATCTCTTCAATGTCTTATATCACCTTTTCACCATGGACCTAATGAACAGTTAGTAGCTGAAATAAGGCTTCTTCATCACCAAGCAACCGAAAAACAGCACAGCATAGTGTATCAGTGGATACCAGGTCATTGCGGTATATATGGCAATGACCACGCAGATGAGGCCGCTAGATCTGCACACGATGGTACCCAATACACAGCCATCCCGTTCTCAAGAACCGACGCAGCTACAAGACTTCGTTCGCTTGCACGTGACCTCACACTGGTACAGTGGAACTCGACAGACCTCACAAACGCGCGCCTGCATAACTTGGATCCCGATCTGCAGCTTCGTCTTCCCCCAATGATATCTCGAGCTGAGGAGACTCTTCTATGCCGCCTGTGGCTTGGAGTGGCCTTCACGAACGCATACTCTTATCTCATCGGGATGGACAGCTCTCCTACATGTACGTACTGAAGTTGCGAAGAAACCATCGCGCACGTTCTGTGTGAGTGCACCTATTTCAACGTGCAAAGACAAGAACTCACTGCAGCTCTGGATAGACTAGACAATCGGCCTTTGTAGGAACAAAGGATTCTGGGTCATTGGCCGAGCCCATCCTCAGCCCGGAAGGCTTTGAAAGCTTTGCTGTGCTTTTTGCGGACAACTGGCCTCAGAGACAGACTTTAGTGTCTTATACTCTTTGATGTTGCCTTTCCTCTGTCGCAATTTTTTTTGTAATTTCTCCCTCTCTTCGCAACATTTCTTTTTAACATTTTTCATTCCCCTCACCCCTTTCCCCAGCACAGGGTAGCCAGCCGGTCCAAGAACTGGCTAACCTCCCTGTCTTTTCGCTTAAACTTTCTTCCTCCTCTTCCACCTCACTGATATCGTTCTATTCTTTTCAGTTGCGAGAAACCAGTGACACTTACTTCTTCCTTGAGGATTCTCGGGTTTCTCCTGTACACTCTCCTCCCAGTTGTAATCAGCGTTCATGAAAATTTGGAGAAAGTCGTCTTGTTCCTGCATATACGCAGGTAAAAAACATGGGCCTGCTAATTAACCAGTGCATTCATTTCTATTTTGACTGTATAATCAGATGTCATTGCCCGGAATTCATCCGGTCTTGCCAGTAAAATGGTAAAGTGCAACGTTCATAGCCTATATCTCAGCTTTGTAAAAAAAAGCGTAAATCGTACTTTCTGTTATCTCAAATACACAAGAAAAAAATTTGTTTCCATTTCAACGCACTCGATACTAAGCAAAATAAATTATTTGTACCCTGCTATTTCACTCATAGCACATCTAACAATTACACATGCAGGAGAGTCTGATGACCACAGCGCACATGATTCGTGCTTTGTTAAAGCTACGTGAAATAAACATGAGAACATCGAACACTAAGGGGAATGAAGTTGAGAGCTGGGCTAGTTGGTGACTAATCACTATAACGTGTGGTGTAGTAGCTCACTTTTACAGGGCCAACTGGTACAAAATCTAAACCCGACAGTTGCTACTGGAAACATATTAGAGAGAGTATCGAGTGTCGCGTTCCGTTAATAAGTGCGCTACTTCAACATGCGGTATAATGTGCACTAAGTGACTGTATTTGCGATCTGTCTCAATGGCATACAAACTGATTAGCCCAGTAGCACACGTTATTTACTGTACGGAAGTTTCTTAACGTCTATTCCCCACATGCTTGGCCTGACGGTCTCTTTCGTGAAATTCATGAGCATTGCAGGCCCTTAATAATGTTTTGTGACCAACCAACCAACCAATTAAGTTGTGCCCCTTTGAAAATGTCGAGCGTGACGCGTATATGAATACAAACTACGACAAAACTGCGTTTATAAACCTGATAAAGTTTTTTATATATTGTTTTATTGGAAAGGTTTTAAATGTTTTATAATAATAAAGTTTCGAAGACCTGAAATAGAATATAAAACGGGGTGAATTCGTCCACATTCATTCTTTATATGCAGTACAGCCGTGACCGCTACAGAACGTATGGAGAAGTACACAGGAAAGGCATCCTTTGTACTTCTCTGTTTTGCGTTGCCGTCACCGCTACATTGATGCTGCAATGCAGAACGGTGTATTGTCACCACACAGGCAAGCTCAACGACCCAAGTGAAAGTGATAACGGTTTACTTAAACTCAGCCCGTATAACATAACAGATAAGGAGTGTTCCAATTGGGTATAAGCATAGTGCGCTAAAAAGAACGTTTTTAGTGTTCTCGTTAAACTAGCTAGAGGCACAAGACAAATTAAACTGGCTGGATAATTACACAGACATCTTGAACTGGTTGTTGGTTCCTGAGAATTGTAATCACTGTATAATCTTCATGAAACCTCTGGTTCAACCGCCGGTTCAACCGTCTTTGAAACGTTGTTATTTTCAGTAAATATTTCATCTCTTACACAAAGGGCTTATCAAATGCGGTTAAAAAGACAAACGTGAACCTTGTTCTCGTGCCGCTAATTTAGAGCACTTCATTCGGTACGTTGTAAATTAACTTTATTTCTACAACAGAGCAAAGCTCTTTCCTAAGCGGCCATGCTTAGTAGCGCGTGAAAAATGATAATCGCATTTACATGATGTTATATCAGAGAACGATTGGTCATAATGGATGGACTCTTACAAGTAGAAAGACCTAGAATAGGGCACTCTAGTTGCAAGTCAGTTGCACTTCATCACTGCCCCAGACGTGCTAGAATATTACAAATGCGAGGGCGCCACCAACAATGCCGTTTGATATTCCCGGAGCGCCACTTATTTCTCTGTGTAAATCCAAACATATCTCTGTTTTTTACAGAAAAAGTAGGTCTGCTACTTGCCCGCATTTTATTATGGGTTGGTTCATCAGAAACAAACAGCTATTTAATCAATAGAACAACGACTTCTGAAGCTGATAGTAATAATATTTTACACAAAAAACACGAGGCTAATCAGTTTTGACAGTCAGCTCAAAACTGCGCATGCCCCCAACAAATATATATATATATATATATATATATATATATATATATATATATATATATATATATATATATATATATATATATATATATATATATATATATATATATATGCGTGTGTGTGTGTGACAGCATGACTCTCATGGCTGCAGCTGCCCACGCGCAACGTCTGAATTATTTGAAAATAAAATTTTCACGCGAATGAAAAACAAAATCGAAACCATCTCATGGTAAGTTCCGCTAATTTTTAATACCCTGTGTGGCTTTATAATCTTTCTTTCTTTTTCATGATGAAGATAACTAGGCTAACAAGCAGCTTCATAGTTAAAATGAATCATGCAACGTCAAGCTTATCAAACGTTGTCGCTCATCATCCGCACCCACCGAGGACGTCCGCCACGCCGAGTCTGCCCGCCGGGCGAGTTGATTGATTTGTTGGGTTTAACGTCCCAAAACCACCATATGATTATGAGAGACGCCGTAGTGGAGGGCTCCGAAAATTTTGACCACCTGGGGTTCTTTAACGTGCACACAAATCTGAGTACACGGGCCTACATTTCCGCCTCCATCGGAAATGCAGCCGCCGCAACCGGGAATCGAACCCGCGACCTGCGGGTCAGCAGCCGAGTACCTTAGCCACTGGACCACCACGGCGGGGCACCGCCGGGCGAGTAGAGTGCGAGTAACAAAACTTTAGACGCACGAAGGATGTAAGAAACAGCCTTTCAGCTCCGCTAACATGAAACCTGGGGAGGGGTGAAAGGTGCAGTTCGCCTTTAGTTAACGCGCATTCTGCGAATCGGTATTGCTCAACTACGCACAAGAGTAATCTCCCACTGGCAAATACAATGCAGGTCGAAATCTAGTGCGTGTAGATACGTTGTGACCAGTGAATGGCTGTGCAGCGCGTTGTCTCTTGCGGGTGGAAGTAGCGTTTCGATATTCAACGCGCCCCGTTCGCTCTCTCTCGCCGCGCGGCGAACGCTGAGGCGGTGGCGAGAGAAGGTGGTACTACTTTCGCGCTCAAGCACATCGACCGTTACGACAGCAGATAACAGATGATGCACATCGACATGCCGAGATTCTAAGGTGCTTCGCCCCTTAAATTCTGTCGGTGATCATTAAAAGGTGACGAACCCAGCACAAGGTTACGTCGCCTTTGCATTGTTATGTCCCTCGTCTAATGAGACTGAAGCAACAACCACAGCCAAGCTCTCAGCATAGACATGGCGAAATGGGAGCATCCTTTTGAAAGACGTGCTCATGTTCACGACACATAAGAAACTCCTGCAATACAGTTCGTCACTTTACCTGGTTTTTGGACTTGCGTTCTTCCATCAAGAGCGAAACAAATGCCTTGAATAAATCGGTGGACGCCTTTGGGGGATAGTCAGGCCTCACAATCTTGCTCAGTGATGGCATGAGAACTGTAAGAAAGCGGAAATAAGTTGCGATAATTCTCGTTGTTTTTCATGAATCATCCAGAACTTTTCACAACTATAACTATTTCCAGAGTTTTACGTGCCGAAACCGCAATATCGTTATGAGGTACGCTGTAGTGATGAACTGCGTGAACTTCGATCACCTATGGTCCTTTTCTCTGGTAGTTCCTACTTGAGAATACATCCCGGCAAGCGGGCTTCCGGCATTTCATCTCCGTCGAAATGCGACCGGCGCGGCCAGAGTTGGATCAGTCCCCTTTTACTCAATTATCCATACGGCCACAATGGTGGGGCAGAAATCTGCATTATCTATATTAGCGAATACAAAGAGACATTTGCTCATGCAAGCAGAAAAGGGTTTCAGCTGCAATAAAATAAATGCCTTTTTTTCCTATAAACCCTAAAGGAAGCCTTTTCTGAGTTCTCTTTCACACTTTGGATTTGCCCACTTAAACTTCGAAAGCTTCAGGTGTTTGGCGTTCTTAGCACTCCCTTCGCATCCAGCTAATGGGGACATCGAATGCGAAAACATTTCTTGGACTTTTTTCTTTATACAGATCCCTGTACAGAACTATATAGTGTGACTGTTTGGACATGTTCGTAAGACACAATGGAAACATAATACACGCAGAAGGACTAAGTAGAAGAGGCTTAAGATGCACAAGCAACATTTCATGAAAGCCGCATTTTCAAGTTAATTGGGTGGCTACAAAAAGCCAGTTAAGGACGTTCGCTATACAATTCGCATATGACGGAAGCTTTCCACAGCCATCATCATACTAGAGTCTTTATTGTGTATTATATGGGTTGGCAACCACTGAAAAACTATGGTTTCATATCGTGAGTAGCCTGTCTTTTTCGAGGTGTGAACTGATTCTTGTTGGCAAAATGATGGTTTTCACGTGTTTCTGCATACCACCCTAACTATTGTGTAAGCAGTACAAAAGCTATGAAGAAACAAGGTGTTACATGAATCTACATGGTGATATGTTTTCGGCACAGTAAGGTGATGCTAATTCTTCTCTTTGTGAACATAAATGGTGCAATGAAGGAGGAGGAAGATAAACGGTTGACGAGGAAAATAAACGTGAGGGGGTGGTCGGGTTAGCTATTTCTAAGGCCAGCCCTCCACCCTAGCAGTGAAAGGTAAGGGGGTGGGGCAATAAGATGATAGAAAATAGGTGCTATACAAAACGTAAGCAGAAAAAGAAAATGCAATGAAAGATAACACAATAAACAACACTGCTTGAAGTCTCTCTTTCAAAACAATTGTTCGCAAGAAACAGAACAACATTCTCACGACCTTCTTTGGTGGGGACTATCTCAGCCACTGTTATCAGACCTTTTCTTCTAAAACTGGTGATTGTTAAATCTATCTAACACATCTTAAAGTTCTTCTCTTGGTTCACCCGAAGTACGGACTTTCGCAGAGACGACGGGAAATTGCCTCCTCGCAGCTGAAGTTATTGTATGTCACGCTGTTGGTAATTGCTATTCTAAATGAGTATACGCACTCGTCAAGGGCACCACTAGCCATAGACGACTTTGGAGCGTCCTAAGCTCTAGTTATTTCCGACGGAAGAAGCAGCCGGACCTTCGAGCCCAAGTTGTGAAGATGAGCGTACCACTTTTCAAATGCCAGTTCAAGAGCGAGTGATTGAAGCCTCATATATAGTGCCACTCAATTCCGCATTAGTTCTATGGATGAAGAACCAAGAAATTCTCGTTTTGCGAGCCGAGTACTTTTTACTTAATCTAAATGTGAAAATATTTGAAAATAAGCTTCACTTGTATTGGCTGCATCGACATCAAGAAATTGATGTTTAATTGACAAGATCATTCAAATGAATCACTCATCTCCTTGTGCAAGAAAATATGCAATACTCACACAACATTACCACTCTCCAGCCGCCCGTGCTCATATAAATAGATTCCAAAGATTTGATGATTGGGTGGCTCGTGTCATTCTCGCTGTCAATATCGATACTGTAGTTCAAGGCAGCTGTGATGTCGAGTGCCGTGTTGGTGGCGAGCCTGCAAAGAATATTATCCCGCTTTTATTGTATGTATTCAATGGAACGCATAATCGTCGAGATGTTTCACTCGATCGTTTCACAAGCTGTTTTCTCGGATTCGGAAGTATATTCCGTAGTGCAGAATGTGACATTTCCTACAGAGACCATTTAGGAAATTAACCGCGTACGTGCTATGCGTTGTGATTCATGTACGCCAATCATTAGAACGAAACGGAAAATTTTCATTGAAATATAAGCTACCGTTATGAAAAGAGCCTTATACACGGGTCCCAACCAGCCCAAGCCGCTCGTCAGCCAGGTAAAAATCAGTGTTCTGATCGTCATCAGCATTGAAATTCTTTCGGCAGCTGTGAACCCGAAAAAAAAGTTCTTGGCGCACCCTAGGTAATAGTGTTCAGTTGAGACGGGCTGAGTTCCTCTCCGTCAAGCGTAAAAAAGAGCGACCTAGGACCAGCTTGGCGTTAAAAAAAAACTCTTACAGAAAAGGCCATTGTGACGTCGGCTCCATCCAAGGTACAAAGGCTTTCCGGGCGAACAATGAGGTGACGGTGCCATTTTCGAAACCACCATGGTATTCGCTGTTTGCGGTGGCAGCTAAAACTAAACCGGTTGCAGCTGCACCTTTCGATGAGAACGAAGTCCCGGAAACTTGCAGTTGTTAGGGAGCAACTCCTAGCAAACGATGAGGGGTTAGTCGACCACTCTTCATCCTCCCTCTCTCCATAGCAGTGACTACATGGGGTGTCATGTTTGACGATAAACCTGTCAGGCCGCTACATTGTTCTACCCAAACGCAGACAGGCAAGTGCAGCACATGTACTGGGAGCTGTTCTTCTCGAACATCACCCCACTTTCAGAGAGAGTTCTTCGACACCCTAGTCAGCTAGGATCTTCGGACGTATGCGAAGTCTGGGTGTCGTGTGCCAAGCGTTGGTGCGGTGCGTTCGTGACCATATCTAGGAATAGTTTAGACCGTTCGATCTCCACGTGCATTGTGTAGTGTCCTTGCCCACCTTTGTGGTTGGAGCACCAAGACCATCGAGCGCCGCATTGGCCGAAGATTCGGACAATGAACCCAGGGTTGGCAACGTGGCACTATATAAGTGGCATACCTTTGTATATTTTCAGTTCTGCAGTTCTCCAATGAACTCTTACTTACTTGATCACTTTCTGTCGACATCTCAGTTCTTAATGATGTGAATGTATATTTGTTGTTCTTAAGAGCGCCTCATCTGACTTGTTGAACAATGGGTCCTACGACGGGGGACTACTGCCCAAATGAGACACGCTGAGCACGTTGTTGCAACACCAGACTGTCGCACTTCCTACTGCTTCAATGTGTATGATGGTATCACTTTTGTGCATGTAAGTTGCGGCATCTGCTTGCTTTTAGCAGTCGCCGGTGATGTGGTATATATAGTGTAGAAATTCCTCCGTGTCACGGTAAGGAGTCTCGAAGCACATAGGGAAGATGGCGCGTTTTGAGTAGGAATACACTCCGATTTGAATTTTTTTCAATTCATAACCTCATCTACTATTAGATGTTTTTTTTTTAGGAGGGGCATGCACTTGTCGTGTAAAACATTGATGGGCAAACGGGTCCCTTGTGATTGAAGGGTTATAAGTTTGATAACTTCATCCAAATTGGACTCTCTAGGACCTCGTTTCTCTACGAAAGTTTGAGATTGGCAGCATGGTTACTTTTTCGCTACATTTAACTTCTCTTCAGACGCAATTAGTAGCCAATTTTTTAAATATTTGCAAGTGTGTTTTGAAGAAATGGTCAACAATTTCAAGTACTTTGAACTCAACTATGGGAGAGCATCCAGAAACGGAATGAAGTCCACGTGGCCCGTACAACGACATGAAAGCCTAGAGATCAGCCACTGTTGTCAACCTTTTCAGTCACGTAAGCCTTAAGCATTCGTAAGCATTTTAAGGACTTGAAGCATTCGGCATTGTGAACTAATAAAAAAAATTAATACCGTTTTTACTGGGATAAAAGCGAATCGGAGCTTAGTTTGTCATCAAACAAAAAATATATTTTATCTAAAACTTAGCTCAATACTTTTTACGCATTGGGAAGCTGTCCACGAAATAAGAAAAACTGCTTCTTTTCCAAACTATTGCACAAGTGTTTTTAGCCTAGATACGTAATATTTCTTTACAAGCGATACTAAAAGCAAGTATACTTCATATTAGCCCATACATAATATATTTCAGAGGTTCAGGTAAAGAATAAACAAAAATACCAACGTCACAAAAATAGTGGAAAGACATATCCACCGTGTCTTTCAAATGAAGGAAACCAACGAGGCTAAAAACTGACCATGCATTCCAAATACTAGTGCCTTAAATAACATCAAAATTTATCATTTAGCCATTTTATTGCACGTACAAAACGGGTAAAACGTGCTACTTTTGCCAGTAAATGCAAGTTGCAAAAGATTTTGAATGCGCCCTAAAAACGACAAGTTCAGAAAACCGAAGAATAAACCCACCTTGGTGGGAGGCACCAACCAAATTAACAATAAACTTCAGAGCCAGCATTAACTCACCCGCTGAAGTCCACGAGCTCATCCTTTGCCACCGCTTCCTTGACTCGTGACGTCATCTTTCCTGCGACAGTTTTTACCTTCACCAAGATCTGAAATTTAAAAAAAAAATCTTGATAAGCAAAACAACCTTCTAAATAAGCAAGGCGTGCCATTTTGCATTAGAAAAAAGCTCAGAGCGTGATTATATAAGCCATGAAAAAGCGTCATATTCGCGATGTCTTGCCTTCTTTAGGAAAGCTGTAGCACTCACTGACGTCAGAGTGAAAAAAACTTAGACGGCACTCGAGCTTCGCCTTCACTTACTCAATCGCTAGCATAACTTTTCATCTCGGTAGATACCTAAACCATGCAGCAAGAAAAGGAACGTCTTTGTGGTTTCGAACTGACCTTTTCAAACTATCTTAGAATGCCTACTGCAAGAGAGGAGCCACCATGAAATGTGCGGCACCTTGTTTTAGGAATAAAATCGTTTATATACTCTAGTTATGTTTAGAAATATATGGTTTCCGAAATAACTCGTTCGTAATGAAGACAAAAAATGTATAACAAGCCTGAAAGAGAAGCTGCAGTTAGATAACCCTAACATTCAATTTGTTTTGTTTTGCGTAGTAAATTCCATACAGGTGCAGTTACGAAGTACCCACAACGACATCATTCTCTTTCTTTCGAGTTGGCGATGTACTCACTACAGGTGGCAGTGAGCCAACACGCCCACCTGCGCAGCTGCAAACGTCGTTTATGCTGTCACTAAGAATGATACTGAATAATGTTTGTGGGCGTTTTTACTAGTGGGCCTTTAAGCCAGCCACACATTTCAGATCGTTTGCCGCCCGATGTGTTTCTATATACGCTTTTGCGTGCCACGCAGTATTACACGTCATAATTGCACTCGTTGTACTATGAACATTTCTATAGCTTTCATGTTTTGTTTTGTTTTTTAAGACGATAGTCTTTCTTGGAGACCTTCAACACAAAAATTTTGGTCTGTCTGTTTGTACGTTTGTCTGTTTGTCCGCCCTTACGGCACCAAACAGCCGACCCCATCCGCTGCGCCCACCAATATTACTCAAGGTTCAGTGTTCATACTTGTGCGATTGTGAATTAAAAAGCAATTATTGCACATATCTGAGGCACCATAACAACACGTCGATGTTTTGTATCTGTGCATTTATACTAGAGAAGACACACACAAGTAATTCTTTCTGAGGACCATAGGGTTTATCACGCTGCACTGACAGTGCAACGCGATGCTCAAAAAGGTAAGTGCTCCAACGCTTTGCTAAGATGACACTTTGGTGGCACCTGCCCGTCACTTTGCGTTCTACACCTTATCACCTCCGAGACAAGCGTGCATCTTTCTCCGCGGGTGCGCACGCCTTCCTTCGTTTTCGAACTGCCAGATGGCGCTCGTGTCTAACACGCCTCGATGCACTCGTTCATCTCCGCTACACGCTCGAGGCACTAACGCAGCGCCTCCAGAACACCATTCACCAATTTTCTTGCGCAGAACATCAAATAAACGTTTTGTTCATTCTCTACAGACGCAAGACTATCGTCTTTCGACGACATATGCAGTGTAACATGTAGATTCGGGGCCAATTTTCTTTCGAAGCAATTCTGGGCACGGGTATAACTCTGGCTGAAGCAGGTGTCAAAACGAAATCTTGCCACGCTGAAGTGCTGGATTCAATTCACACTTGAACTATGAGATTAATTTTGAATTTGCATCTATCTCGTTTCACACATGGACAACATAGGTTCTGGTTCGCATCCAACGACGCTGACGCCAGCCTTGACAAGATAATTTCTGTGAAACGAGCTCTTTAACGCCCATTTCTTTACCATGGGGTCGATTCGCGTATTTTTAAGGTGCAACACTACGTGGTCAAGGTGGGCCCCATTACATTAAGAAGAAATACGTGATACGTCGGGCCTATTGAGTAAGAAGGTGTGAAACGTGTAAGTTTACCCATTTATCGTGGTAAGGAGAAATTACTAAACAATAACTTTTTACCTGTCTGTAGGTGTTACACGGAAAGCTGCTTTGGGAATTAAATGCAATACTTCGAGACACGATGAAGGATTAGTGTTTGTAACGTAAAAGATAAATAGTAAATACATGAAAGGTTCTAATGTCTCGCAGAAATACGCAATAAAAAATGCTTCTGTAATAATTTCCTTCGCAAGATATTTTCTTCTTTTATGCTTACCGTCTTAAGTCTGGTTGCCGTGAGCGCCGGCGTAAAGATTGTTCGTGCTCTCTTCCATTCCTCTCCGGACAGGTTCATGATGGACTTCTTCCATACTTCCGTCCCCAAGGACTGAGATAGCTGTACAGGGGATAAAGCTGGTCAGACAAGCGTGAAGAGATGCACCTTAGTTTTTTTTTTGTTTGTTGTAGTAGACGTGCTGGGACAATATTCGAGGTTTTTTTTTTTTACGTTTAAAGTAGTCTGTATAGACTTGTAATAAAATGATAAGTAAGGCAAACTAAGTTGACAATTCAAACAAAAAGAAGGTTATCACCACATGTGCTTAGGAATCTAAAGCTATTATTATTAATATTATTATTATTATAGTAGTAGTAGTAGTAGTAGTAGTAGTAGTAGTAGTAGTAGTAGTAGCAGCAGTAGTAGCAGTAGTAGTAGTTGTTGTTGTAGTAGTAGTTTGAACACGAAAAACACCAAATCAAAAGGTGATGAGGAGGGAGGAGGAGGAAGGCGAAGGAAAGAAATGAAAGGCAGGCAGGTCAACCAGACGCACGTCCGGTTTTCTACCCTGCACGGGGGAATGGATGAGTGGATTAAAAGAGAAGAAAGAGAGGAGGCGTAGTAGATTACCGCGCGGGTACATATATGCCTGTCCATTACACACTTATGAGCACTCATTTCATTCGTTCGACTTTAGGAAACTTTAGTAACGCCCGCGCACTTTGCTGGCCTACAAGGCGTAGAGCCATTAAACGAGGACCTTCTCTTCGACAAATGTCTATTATGTAGTTTGTTTGACGGTTTGGGTAGCACGCCATGTTCGCTCACTAAAAATTTAGAGGAACACAGTAAATATCCTATTGTCTCGTCACTATCACATGATTCACAGGAGATAGCAAGGAGACAAGCTGACGAGTCCCACCTAAAGAGCCACAACACCTGCCCACTCCTTGGAAAAGCGGCAAACATACAGGAAAGAAAGATAGGAAGACAGAAAAGAGGGATGAAAAAAACTACAACAAAGACAGCACGCAATTAGGTAGCGACATGGGAAAATGTTTGTAAACATAAGGCCAAATCGGTTCAGTTCAAAAAAGTTAGCAGGGCTCCATGGGCTTAGTCACACCGAGAAGCACATCCTCCAGCTAACAGGCGATCATCAAGGGTCGTGCACTTAATTTCAATAAATCCATATTCTTTCATGAGCAGAGCCCACTGCAAAGTGAATTCAGGACACTCTAAAACCAGGTGTTCTAGTGTACCACAGTAGCCGTAAGACATGCATAACGGACTGTCCATACGTCCTTGACGATATATCGTTCATGCCTTACCTTATATAAGCTAAGAAGCCATGTGCAGTGCCGACAAAAATCATTAAAAATGCGTAATCTGTATGTATCACTGGTTTATCGCAGTTTCTCGGATGAAAAAATATTTCAACCGAAATGTATCAACATACCGATCTATCAGAGAAATTCTTGAATTTCGTCACCATGATCTCTCGCAAGATGTCTGGATCCCCGATCACGAGAGTTGGTGCCAGGCCTTGGTAAGAGCTGCAATGACAACTCATGGATACGTACTTCAACTAAAAGATAATGTTAGCGCAAATAAATGAGTTTGACGCAAAAATGGGAAAGTTAAACGTCCAGCTGACTTCGACAAATACATCTGCAGTGTCTTCACGCATGTGTGCACGTATAGTTTGACGTGTTTGCCCACTCCTTTCCACACGCTCGCTGCCAAACCGACCCAATACTCGCCAAGCTCTCCAGTAGGACCATATGAGAACTACGTTTCATGCCGGTTAACTAACATGATGTTAACCCAGTTGATGTCGCCTGAGTTTGGTTAGAGCAATAGAACACAGCCCTAGTTTACAGAACGCTTTTAATCTAGAATTTTCTGGGAGGGGAAAGTTTAGCTGATCGCGTTACTTGACGTATCATTCGTGCAGACGGCTAGTAATTACCTAACAACACTTATTTGCGGGAACTTTTTTTTGCGGTACCATATTTATTCGATGGTTGGTATTGTCTTAGTTTCTGCCGCTTTGATTACGGTGATTGGCTGCTGACATCACGGGTGCAATGCCGCCATGGCTGTTGCGTTCTGATGGGGGTGAAGCATTAGATGCCCGTGTGAGCGAACATTAAAGAACACCAGATGGCCCAAAGTTCCACAGCCCTCCGCTATGATGCATATTAATCTAATGTGTGTCTTTGCACGTAAAGCTCCAAGTATTATTATTATTATTGCATGGCATGACGTTGCATACAAGAAGGGCATGCGAGGCAACGAAGACACGGATACAAAGCGATTCTCGATAAAGCACCACAAAGCAAGAAGGCACACTTACCCGTACACGCGACCATATTGGTTGTAGGCTTGGATGATCACTTTGTTCACGGGCTGCAGTAATAGATGATACGCAATGCACATAGCGCAATATTTGGTGCTACAGATACAGACTCCGCGTGTACGGATATAGCCAATAGATTTGTAGGGTAATGTTTCCTGATCTACAATCGGTGTCAAACGAAACGCGGACAGTGGCATACATCGGAAATAGTATAGCGCGTACTATTCGATCATCACCCTTTACAGGATTACTGCACTTCGTTTTGGTAACATGGTGCACGTTCACGGTGATTACTATATGGTGCGCACTATGCCATTGTGAATGCTAGCCACTTTTCACGTTTCATTTGACGCCGATAGTACCACAAAATATTTTCCCTTAATAAACATTTCAATATTACTTCAAAAGTTGCGTGCCTTGGATTATTACGCTACAGTCGGTGCACTGCTATGCAGTTTCACTAGAATGCACACTGGCTTAGCTTTGTGGGTGACGTCAATCGAGTTTTTTTTTATTTTAACTTTGAGTAAACATACAGCAAGGGTTATGATTTAGAGAGCATTCTATTTTTTGTGAAAACCTTATTCGTAATTGGAATGTTCTTGCGCTAATTATGGTCACATGAAGAAGGACCACCCACCTTTGTGTAGAGGTCGTAGAGAAAGCGCATGTACTGTCGTAATGTAAGGTGCGTTATTCCCTTGTCGCTCCAAAAAGAGAATGCCCTTCGAAGCCACCTAGAGAACAAGGTGAACAATTTACATTTAGCTACACGAACTGCGAAGAAATATTCACTGTCCGATGCTATTTTCAATAGCATATCATGATGGCAAAAAGCAATGCTGAGAAATGTGCCATGTATGCTGCTAGATACCCCCGGCCCGACCGGGGCAGTAGAAAACCCTCTCCCAAGCAAAACCGAGCAAGTAACAATGTCCAGACTCAAGCCTCAGAGAGAGGGAGAGATGGGCGAGCTGTCCGAAGACACGTGAATTACGGGCGAACAATGGTCCCAATGCTCCCGACAAAGTGCGTCGTCTGTAATGGCCAACGTCCGGAGTTTGCAGGGTTGTGCCGAAGTGTTTTCGACCGAACCAATTGCCCCGGTTTCTGGTACTTGATGAGCCGATGTCCAGACCGAGTCTCAACGTCTCCATGCAGCTTGGTGTCTCCCGCGAAATTCTCCGCAGCCGCCGCTTCTTCGTCATTGAACGCCGCGGATGGCCATCTGCGCAGAACGCAGTAATGAGCCCTCGAGCCTCGGAGGCTGACAGAAAGTCAGGCCGGACCCGGCCCAGGCGCTGCAGCAGAGTCGCATTCACCGAACCACCAAAAGGTGCTCTGCTGCTCCCCCATGCCAAAAATCTGAAGGGTGTGAGCGGAGCATTGCCACCGTACACTGACACACTGTCTGTAGACAACAAGGCGCGGCCCGGTTTTCGTATTTGTGGAAGGGGGGGGGGGGCGAGAACAGTCGACAGAATTCTTCCAGGTACTCCACTCCGTAATGCACATTCGTTACCCCGAAGGTTTTCTTTTCCTTTTTTTTCCCAATGCGGGTTTAGGAAATGAACGTAAACATCGTAAAAGGGCCGGGGTTCAGTCCGTGTTTGTGGGGACGTCACAGATGGTTGGCATTGCCTCAGACTCTGCCGCTGTGGTATCGGTGATTGGCTGCTGGCATCGCGGGTGCAATGCCGCCACGGCTGTTGCGTTCTGATGGAGGCGAAGCGCTAGATGCCCGTTTCAGCGAACGTTAAAGAACACCAGATGGCCCAAAGTTCCACAGCCCTCCGCTATGATGCACTTATTCATATTTGGGTTTTCGCACGTAAAGCTCCAAATATTATTATTATTGGATTACATGACGTGCCATACAAGTAGTGCATACGAGGCAACGAAGACATGGATACAAAGCGATTCTCGATAAAGCACCACAAAGCAAGAAGGCACACTTACCCGTACACGCGACCATATTGGTTGTAGGCTTGGATGATCACTTTGTTCACGGGCTGCAGTAATAGATGATACGCATTGCACATAGCGCAATATTTGGCGCTACAGATACAGACTACGTGTACGGATATAGCCAATAGATAGTATGGTAATGTTTGCTGATGTACAATCGGGGTCAAACGAAACGCAACAGTGGCATACATTGGAAATGGTATAGCGCGTACCATTCAATCATCACCCTTTACAGGATTAAAGCACTTTGTTTTGGCAACACGGTGCACGTCGTTCACGGTGATTACTGGATGGTGCGCACTACACCATTGCGAATGCTTGCCGCTGTTCACGTTTCATTCGACGCCCATAGTACCTCAAAATGTTTTCACCTAATAAACAATTCAATATTACTATTTAAACTTCAAAAAGTGCGTGCTCTGTATTCTTATGCCACAGTCGGTGCACTGCTACGCAGTTTTAGTAGATTGCATACCGGCTGAGCTTAGTGGTGACGTCATGCGAGTTTTTTTTATATTAACCTGAGTAAACATACAGCAAGGGTTATGATTTAGAGAACATTCTCTTTTTGTGAAAATCTTATTCACACTTGGAATGTTCTGGCGCTAATTATGGTCATATGTAAAAGGAACACCCACCTTTGTGTAGAGGTCGTAGAGGAAGCGCATGTACTGGCGCAATGTCAGGTGTGTTATTCCCTTGTCGTTCCAAAAGAAGAATACCCTTCGCAGCCACCTAGGGAACAAGGGAACAATTTACCTTCAGCTACACGAACTGCAAATAAATATTCACTGTCCAACGCTATTTTCATTAGCATATCACGATGGCGAAAAGCAATGCTGAGAAATGCACCGTGTACGC